>JAPFBE010000242.1:0-79328 GCA_034336665.1 Luscinia megarhynchos | reverse complement strand
CCACCAGTAGGGTCAGTAACTGCCAGTTACAGCGATCCGCCGGCACCAGTGGCAGCCGAGATTACACCATCCCAGCTCCCAGTGTGACCCAGTAACGGCATCCACTGGTGCCAGCGGCTCCCAGTTACAGCATCCTGTACCAGTAACTCCCCGGTTAACGCCCAGTTACACCATCCCCAGCTCCCAGTGTGTCCCAGTAACACCATCCACTGGTACCAGCGGCTCCCAGTTACAGCATCCACCAGCACCAGTAACTCCCAGTTACAGCATCCACCAGCACCAGTAACTCCCAGTTACAGCATCCACCAGCACCAGCAGCGCTTGAGTTACACGCATCCCAGCTCAGTGCCCCAGTAACAGCAACCACTGGTGCCAGCGGCTCCCAGTTACAGCATCCACCAATACCAGTAACTCCCAGTTAGCTCCCAGTTACACCATCCCCAGCTCCCAGTATCCCCAGTTACAGCATCCACTGGTTGCCAGCGGCTCCCCGGTTACAGCATGCATTGGCGCCAGTAACTCCCAGTGCAGTGTCCACCAGCACCAGTAACGCCCAGTTACACCAGACCCATGTCCCAGTATCCCCCAGTAACAGCATCCACTGGTGCCAGTAACTCCCAGTAAAAGCACCCGCCAATACCAGTAACTCCCAGTTACAGCACCTGCCAATACCAGTATCCCCCAGTAACAGCACGCATTGGCACCAGTAACTCCCAGTTACAGCATCCCCAGCTCCCAGTATCTCCCAGTAACAGCATCCACTGGTACCAGTAACTCCCACTAAAAGCACCCAGCAATACCAGTAACTCCCAGTAACAGCATCCACCGATACCAGTAACTCCCAGTTACAGCAGTAACAGCGTCCACCGACACCAGTATCACCAGTAACAGCATCCACCGACACCAGTATCACCAGTAACCACATCCACCGGCACCAGTATCACCAGTAACCACATCCACCGGCACCAGTATCACCAGTAACCACATCCACCAATACCAGTATCACCAGTAACAGCATCCATCAGCACCAGTATCACCAGTAACCACATCCACCGACACCAGTATCACCAGTAACCACATCCACCAGTACCAGTATCCCCAGTAAACACATCCACCGACACCAGTATCACCAGTAACCACATCCATCAGCACCAGTATCACCAGTAACAGCATCCATCAGCACCAGTATCACCAGTAACCACATCCACTGACACCAGTATCACCAGTAACAGCATCCATCAGCACCAGTATCACCGGTAACCACATCCACTGACACCAGTATCACCAGTAACCACATCCACCGACACCAGTATCACCCGGTAACCACATCCACCGACACCAGTATCACCGGTAACCATCCACTGGCACCAGTATCACCAGTAACCACATCCACCAATACCAGTATCACCAGTAACAGCATCCACTGGCACCAGTATCACCAGTAACCACATCCACCAATACCAGTATCACCAGTAACAGCATCCACTGACACCAGTATCACCAGTAACCACATCCACTGGCACCAGTATCACCAGTAACCACATCCACCAATACCAGTATCACCAGTAACCACATCCACTGACACCAGTATCACCAGTAACAGCATCCACCGACACCAGTATCACCAGTAACAGCATCCACTGGCACCAATTATCACCAGTAACCACATCCACTGACACCAGTATCACCAGTAACAGCATCCACCGACACCAGTATCCCCAGTAACCACATCCACTGGCACCAGTATCACCAGTAACCACATCCACCGGCACCAGTATCACCAGTAACCACATCCACCGGCACCAGTATCACCAGTAACCACATCCATCAGCACCAGTATCACCAGTAACCACATCCACCGGCACCAGTATCACCAGTAACCACATCCACCAATACCAGTATCACCAGTAACAGCATCCACCGGCACCAGTATCCCCAGTAACCACATCCATCAGCACCAGTATCACCAGTAACAGCACGCACTGGCACCAGTATCACCAGTAACTGCATCCACCGGCACCAGTAACTCCCAGTAACTGCATTCACAGGTCCCAGTAACTCCCAGTTACACCATCCCCATGTCCCAGTAGCCCCAGTAACAGCGTGCACCAGTACCAGTAACTCCCAGTTACAGCATCCACCAGCACCAGTATCACCAGTACCAGGCCCAGCACACACCAGTATCCCCAGTAACAGCCACCCCCAGCCCCAGTATCCCCAGTAACAGCCACCCCCAGTCCCAGTATCCCCAGTAACCACATCCACTGCACCAGTATCACCAGTAACCACATCCACTGACACCAGTATCCCCAGTAACCACATCCACCGACACCAGTATCCCCAGTAACCACATCCACCGACACCAGTATCCCCAGTAACAGCATCCCCAGTCCCAGTATCCCCAGTAACAGCCACCCCCAGTCCCAGTATCCCCAGTAACAGCCACCCCCAGTCCCAGTATCCCCAGTAACAGCATCCACTGGCACCAGTATCACCAGTTACAGCACGCACTGGCTCCAGTATTCCCAGTAACCACAGCCACAGTTCCCAGTAATTCCCAGTTACACCACCCCCATGTCCCAGTATCCCCAGTAACAGCATCCCCTGCTCCCAGTATCACCAGTAAGAGCATCCACCAGCACCAGTATCACCAGTACCAGGCCGAGCACACACCAGTATTCCCAGTAGCAGCATCCACCGATACCAGTAACCCCAGTAACAGCCACCCCCAGTCCCAGTAACCCCAGTAACAGCACCCACCGATACCAGTATCCCCAGTAACAGCATCCCCGTTCCCAGTATTCCCAGTAACAGCATCCCTCAGTCCCAGTATCCCCAGTAACAGCATCCCCCAGTCCCAGTATCCCCAGTAACAGCATCCTCTGCTCCCAGTATCCCCAGTAACAGCCGCCCCCAGTCCCAGTATCCCCAGTAACAGCCGCCCCCGGCCCCAGTCCGAGCACTCCCCCGCTCCCAGTATCCTCCCAGTATCCCCAGTACCGGCATCCCTCGGCCTCAGTGTAAGCTCCCAGTATCCCAGTAAAGCCTCCCCGGCTCCCAGTCGCCCAGTAACAGCATCTCCCGGCTCCCAGTCTGCCCAGTCCGAGCCTCCCCCAGTCCCAGTATCCCCAGTCCGAGCCACCCCGGCCCCAGTATCCCTCCCAGTATCCCCAGTACCGGCCTCCCCCGCTCCCAGTACCGCCCCCAGTATCCCCAGTTTACACCTCCCCCGGTTCCAGTATTCCCAGTTTACACCGCCCCGCTCCCAGTATCGCCCCCAGTATCCCCAGTCTGAACCACCCCGCTCCCAGTCTGACCAGTCCAGGCCTCCCCAGTCCCAGTATCCCCAGTAACAGCCACCCCCAGTCCCAGTCTGCCCAGTACCGGCCTCCCCGCTCCCAGTATCTCCAGTTTACTCCTCCCCGTTCCCAGTATCACCCCAGTATCCCCAGTACCGCATCCCCCGCTCCCAGTATCGCCCCCAGTATCCCCAGTCCGAACCACCCCGCTCCCAGTATCGCCCAGTACCGGCCTCTCCCGCTCCCCAGTCTGCCCAGTTCGCGCCTCCCCGCTCCCAGTACCCCCAGTTTACTCCTCCCCCGCTCCCAGTATCGCCCCAGTCCGCCCAGTTCGCGCCTCCCCCGCTCCCAGTCCGCCCAGTCGGCGCCCGGCACTCGCCCCAATGCTCCAGTGCTCCCAACGCTCCCAGTGCTCCCAGTGCCCCCCGTACCTCGGAAGGGGACATAGGACATAGTGCCACCGGCGCGACACCCGGCGGGGAGGGGCGGGGAGGGCAGGGAGAGGGGAGGGGAGGGAGCCAAGTGAGGGAGGGGGGAGGGAGAAGGGGCCAGAAATGGGGGGGAGGGGCCGAGGGTGGGGAGGGCCGGAACGGGAACCGGGGGAACGGGAAAATGGGGGGAGAGGGGACCAGGGATGGGGGGAGGGGCGGCGGGAGGAAGGGGCAGGGCCGAGGTGGGGAGGGGCCGAGGGGTGGGGAGGGAGCCGGAACGGGAACCGGGGAACAGGGAAAATGGGGGGAGGGGAGGACAGGGATGGGGGGAGGGGCGGCAGGAGGAGGGGGCAGGGGCCGAGGGGTGGGGGAGGGGCCGAGGGTGGGGAGGGGCCGGGAACGGGAACCGGGGAACAGGGGAAAATGGGGGGGGGAGGGGGAGGGGGAGGACGGGGATGGGGGGAGGGGGCGGCGGGAAGAGGGGCAGGGGCCGAGGTGGGGGGAGGGGCGAGCGGAGGGAGCCCGGGATCGGGGGGGGAGGGAAAAGGGGGTGGGGGGAAGGGAAAAGGGGGTGGGACTCCCTCCCCTCCCCGGCCGCTGCGGCGGCGGCGATGACGTCACGGGGGCGGGGGCGGGGGCCCCCGCGGGTCACGTGGGGGGCGGCGGCAGCAGCGGGCGGGGGAGCGGTGAGGGGGGAGGGGAGGGGGCGGCAGGGAGGGCGCAGGGGAGGGGGCGAGAGGGCGGCGCAGGGAGGGAGCCCGGGGGCGGCTCTGGGGGGTCTGGGGGGGGTAAATTTGGAATTTTGGGGGATTTTGGGGAGGGGCGAGTTTGGGGAGGGTTCTGGTGGGAATTTGAGGGAGGGGGCGAGTTTGGGGAGAAGGTGGGGAGAATTTGGGGGAAATTTTGGGGGAATTTGGGGGAGGGGGCGGCCCAGGGAGGAGCCCAGGGGCGGGTCTGGGGGGAGTTTGGGGGAAATTTGGGGAATTTTGGGGGATTTTGGGGAGGTGGGGAGGGGGGCGACTCTGGGGAGAATTGGGGGAGGGAATTTGGGGAAGTTTTTGGGGGGGATTTGGGGGAGGGGCGGCCCCAAGGGAAGAGCCCAGGGGGCGGGTCTGGGGGGTTTGGGGGAGATTTGAGGGAGGTGGGGGATTTTTGGGGGGAAATTTGGGGAGGGGGCGACTCTGTGAGAGAATTAGGGGGAGAATTTGGGGGAAGTTTTGGGGGGATTTGGGGGAGGGGCGGCCCAAAGGAGGAGCCCAGGGGCGGGTTTGGGGGGTCTGGGGGGAGTTTGGGGGAAATTTGGGGGAGGGGGCGAGTTTGGGAGAGAATTTGGGAGGAATTTGGGGAAGTTTTGGGGGGATTTTGGGGGGAGGGGGCGACTCTGGGGGGATTTTCGGGGGAATTTTGGGGGAGGGGGCGAGGTCAGGGAGTAAAATTAAGGGGGAATTTGGGGAGGGGGCGGGTGGGGGGTGAGTTTGGGGAGAGGGGCGGGTTCTGGGGGAAGTTTTGGGGGAAATTTTGGGGGAGGGGGCGACTTAAGGAGGGAGAATTCAGGGGGGGTTGAGGTGGGTGGGGGAGGGGGCGAGTTTGGGGGCTGGGGGCGATTTGAGATCACGTTTGGGGGCTGGGGGTCTCTGAGGGGATTTGGGGGTCGGATTTTGGGGGTCGGGTTTTGGGGCTGGGGGTCTCATTTTGGGGCTGGGGGTCTCTGAGGGGATTTGGGGCAATTTTGGGAGTCGGGTTTGGGGCTGGGAGCAAATCCCAGTCAGGATTTGGGGCTGGGGTCTCTGAGGGCATTTGGGGTCAGGTTTTGGGTCCTGGGGGTCTCATTTTGGGGTCTGGGGGTCTCTGAGAGGATTTGGGGTCGGATTTTGGGGGTCGGGTTTTGGGGCTGGGGGTCTCATTTTGGGGCTGGGGGTCTCACTCTGGGGGGTTTGGGGCGATTTTGGGGTCAGGATTTGGGTCTGGGGTCTCTGACAGGATTTGGGGTCAGGTTTTGGGTCTGGGGGTCTCATTTTGGGGGTTTTTGGGTCTGGGGGTCTCATTTTGGGGCTGGGGTCTCTGTCAGGGGGGTTTTGGGGGTGATTTATGGGGTGGGTTTTGGGGCTGGGGTCTCATTTTGGGGGTTTTGGGGCTGGGGCCTCATTTTGGGGCTAGGGGGTCTCTGAGAGGTTTGGGGGTCAGGTTTTGGGGCTGGGGTCTCATTTTGGGGCTGGGGGTCTCTGAGAGGGATTTGGGGTGATTTTGGGGGTCGGGGTTTTGGGATTAGGATTTGGGGCTGGGGTCTCTGAGGGGATTTGGGACGATTTTGGGGTCAGGTTTTGGGGCTGGGGTCTCATTTTGGGGTTTTGGGTCCGGGGGTCTCATTTTGGGGCTGGGGTCTCATTTTGGGGCTGGGGGTCTCTGAGAGGATTTGGGGTCAGGATTTGGGGCTGGGGTCTCTCTCTGGGGGTTTTAGGGCAATTTTAGGGGTCGGGTTTTGGGGGCTGGGGGTGATTTGGGGGTGGGATTTTTGGGAGGGGTTGGAGGCCGTTTTGGGGGTCGATTTTGGGGCTGGGGGTCTCATTTTGGGGCTGGGGTCTCTCTCTGGGAGGTTTAGGGGCGATTTTGGGGTCAGGATTTGGGGCTGGGGTCTCTGACAGGATTTGGGGTCAGGTTTTGGGGTCTGGGGTCTCATTTTGGGGTTTTGGGTCTGGGGTCTCATTTTGGGGCTGGGGTCTCTGACAGGACTTAGGGTCAGGATTTGGGGCTGGGGTCTCATTTTGGGGTCTAGGGGTCTCTGAGAGAGGATTTGGGGGTCGGGATTTTGGGGTCGGGTTTTGGGGCTGGGGGTCTCATTTTGGGGCTGGGGGTCTCACTCTGGGGGGTTTGGGGGCGATTTTGGGGTCAGGATTTTGGGGCTGGGGGTCTCTGACAGGATTTGGGGTCGGGTTTTGGGTCTGGGGTCTCATTTTGGGGTTTTGGGTCTGGGGTCTCATTTTGGGGCTGGGGTCTCTGACAGGACTTAGGGTCAGGATTTGGGGCTGGGGTCTCTGAGGGGGTTTGGGGTCAGGTTTTGGGGTCGGGTTTTGGGGCTGGGGTCTCATTTTGGGGCTGGGGTCTCTGAAGGGTTTGGGGGTCAGATTTTGGGGCTGGGGGCAAATCCAGGTCAGGTTTTGGGTCTGGGGTCTCCTGAGATGATTTGGGGTCAGATTTTGGGGCTGGGGGGTGATTTTGGGGGTCAGGTTTTGGGGCTGGGGGTCTGTGAGGGGGTTTGGGGTCGGGTTTTGGGGCTGAGAGCGATTTATGGGGTGGGATTTTTGGGGAGGGGTTGGGCGCGTTTTGGGGTCGATTTTGGGGCTGGGGTCTCATTTTGGGTCTGGGGTCTCATTTTGGGGCTGGGGTCTCTCACTCTGGGGGTTTGGGGCAATTTTGGGGTCAGGTTTTGGGTCTAGGGGTCTCATTTTGGGGTTTTGGGTCTGGGGTCTCATTTTGGGGCTGGGGTCTCATTTTGGGGCTGGGGTCTCTCTCTCTGGGGGTTTGGGGCAATTTTGGGGTGGGGTTTTCAGAAGGCGGTTTTGGGGCTGAGGGGCAGCTCAGGCAGTTTAGAGTCAGATTTTGGGGAGTCGGGTTTGGGGTTTGGGGTCGAGTTTGGGGTTTGGGGCATTTTAGGGGTCGATTTTGGGGCTGGGGTCTCTGAGAGGATTTAGGACATTTTGGGAGTCGGGGTTTGGGGTTTAGGGGTTGAGTAATTTTAAGAGTCGATTTTGGGAGTCCGGGGTTTTGGGAGTCAGGTTTTGGGGTTCTAGAGGCATTTTAGGGGTCGGGGATTTTGGGATTTTAGGGGTAGTTGAGGTCACTCAGGCGTTTTAGGAGATTTTGGGTCTGGGGTCTCATTTTGGGGCTAGGAGTCTCTAGGGATTTAGGGGACCATTTTGGGGTCAGGTTTGGGATTTTAGGTAACTTCAGGGGTCACCAGGCTGGGAGGTTTTAGAGGGTCGAATTTTTGGGGCTGGGGTCTCTGAGAGGATTTAGAGGGCCATTTTGGGGTCGGGGTTTTTCAGGGGTTTTGGGGTTGGTAATTTTAGGGGTCGATTTTGGGAGTCGGGTTTGGGGGTCAGGTTTTAGGGGTTCTAGGGGCATTTTAGGGGTCGGGTTTTGGGATTTTGGGGTTTGGGGCATTTTGGGGAGTCGGGATTTTTGGAATTTTAGGGGTAGTCAGAGTCACTTAGAGTTTTAGGAGATTTTGGGGCTGGGGTCTCATTTTGGGGCTGGGGTCTCTGAGGGGATTTGGGTCGGTTTTGGGGTCAAGTTTTGGGATTTTGGGAATTCGATTTTGGGGGTCCGGGTTTGGGCATTTTGGGGTCTCATTTTGGGGTCTAGGGGTCTCTGAGAGGGATTTAGGAGGTAATTTTAGGGGAGTCGATTTTTGGGGTTTAGGGGCATTTTTGGGAGTCCGGGTTTTGGGGCTGGGAGTCTCATTTTGGGGCTGGGGTCTCTAGAGAGGATTTAAGGGGTAATTTTAGGGTCGATTTTGGGGGTTTAGGGCATTTTTGGGGTCCGGGTTTTTGGGGCTGGGGTCTCATTTTGGGCTGGGGTCTGTGAGGGATTTGGAGTGCGTTTTTGGGGTCAAGTTTTTGGGGTTTTGGGGCCATTTTGGGGGTTTAGGGGCATTTTGGGGGTCGATTTTGGGGCACTTTGGGTACCTCGAGGGTCCCTTTGGAGGCGGTTTAGGGAGGTTTTGGGTCTGGGGTCAGCTCGGGGTCACATTTCCGGGGTCTGGGGTCTCAGCCCTCCCCCTCCCCAAGGAGGAGCGGCCCGATGAGGCGGCCTGGGCCGTGAAGTGCCTGTCTCGCTGATATGGGGGGACTATCATCGATATGGGAGGAGATATCGCTTGATATAGGGAGGAGATATCAGCGATATGGGAGGGATATCGCTGATATGGGAGAGGATATCCTTGATATGGGGGAGAGGATGTCCATGATATGGGAGGAATATCGCTTCGATATGGGAGGGATATCGCTGATATGGGAGATGGGGATATCCTTGATATAGGAGGGGATACTCCCTATGATATGGGAGAGATCTCGTGATATAGAATTGGGGATATCATCGATATGAGGGGATATCATGATATGTAGTAGGGGATATACTAGCTTGATATAGGAGCTGATCTCAGCGATATAGGGAGGGGATCTCCTTGATATGGGAGGGATATCGCTTGATATAGGAAGGATATACGCGACATGGGAGAGGGATATCCTTGATATAGGAGGATATCAGCGATATAGGAGGGATATCGCGTATATAGGAGGAGATGCTCCTTGATATAGGAGAGATCTCATGATATAGGGGGATGCATGATATAGGGAGATATCCTTGCTGATATAGGGAGGATAGGGGAGATGCTCGCTTGGTATAGGAGAGGATGTCCCGATATGGGGAGAGGGATATCGCTGATATAGGGAGTGGGGATATAGCGATATGGGAGGATATCTCCATTGATATAGGAGGAGATACTCCTTGATATAGGAGGGATATCGCTTGATATGGGGAGGGATATCGCGATATGGGAGGATATCCGCTGATATGGGAGGAGATATCCCTTGATATGGGAGGAGGATATCTCCTTGATATAGGGGATGTCATGATATGTCCTTGATATAGAGAGATACTCCTTGATATAGGAGGGATCTCAGCGATATGGGAGGGGAATGTCAGCGATATGGGAGGAGATATCTGTGATATGGGGAGAGGATACTCAGCGATATAGGGAGGAGACTCTCCGCGATATAGGAGAGGGATATGTCAGCGATATGGGAGGGATACTCCTTTGATGATAGGAGGGGATACTCCTTGCGATATGGGAGGAGATATCCGCGATATGGGGAGTAAGGGATATCTCAGCGATATAGGGGGATATCAGCTGATATGGGAGGGAATATCGCGCGACATGGGAGGGATATCGCTTGATATAGGGGGGATATCAGCTTGATATAGGGAGGGGATATCCCTTGATATAGGGGGATGTCGTGATATAGGAGATGTCCTTGATATGGGAGGGAATGCTCAGCGATATAGGAGGGGATATCGCGATATGGGGGGATACATGCTGATATAGAGGGGGATATCGCTTGATATAGGGAGGAGGATATTCAGCGACATGGGGAGAGGATGTCGCTGATATGGGAGGGATATCGCGATATGGGAGGGGATATCGCGATATGGGAGGGGATATCGCGATATGGGGGGATATCAGCGATATGGAGTGGGGATATCATGATATGGGGAGGGAGGGATATCGCTTGATATGGGAGAGGGATATCTAGCGATATGGGAGGGGGATATCAGCGATATGGGAGGGATACTCCATGATATAGGGAGAGGGATGCTCAGCGATATAGGGGGGATGCTCAGCGATATGGGAGGAGACTCGATATGGGATCTAGCGATATGGGAGAGATATCGCGATATGGGAGGGAGATATCGCTTGATATGGGGAGTGAGGATATCCTTGATATGGGGTAGGAGGATATCTCAGCGATATGGGGGAATATCGCTGATATGGGAGGATATCAGCGACATGGGAGGGATATCAGCGATATGGGGAGGGACTATCGCTTGATATGGGAGGATCAGAATGGGGAATGCTCAGCGATATGGGGAGAGGGATATCTCCTTGAGTATAGGGGAGGATATCGCTGATATGGGGAGGGGATATCGCGATATGGGGGAGATATCAGCGATATGGGAGGGATATCGCTGATATGGGAGGGGATATCCTTGATATAGGAGGAGATACTCCTTGATATGGGAGGGATATCGCGATATAGGAGAGGATCTCACGCGATATAGGGAGGGATATCGTGATATAGGAGGAGGAATGTCGTGCTGATATGGGGAGGATATCGCTGATATGGGAGGGATATCGCCTTGATATAGGGAGGGATATCGCTGATATGGGAAGAGGATATCGCCCGATATGGGTGGGGATACTCGCGATATGGGAAGAGGATGTCGCGATATGGGGGATATCAGCGATATGGGAGAGGGATATCGCTTGATATAGGAGGGGATATCGCTGATATGGGAAGGGATATCGCTGATATGGGAGGATATCTCGCGATATGAAGAGATATCGTGATATAGGATATCTCCAGCGATATAGGGGGATATACGCGATATAGGCGGGGATATCGCTTGATATGGGAGAACTATCTCCTTGATATGGGAGGGATGTCGCGACATGGGAGGGATGTACGTGATATGGGAGGGATATCGCGATATGGGAGGGATATGGGCTGAGGGGATATCGCTGATATGGGGAAGCTTGATCTCCAGCGATATGGGAGGGGATATCGCGATATGGGGGGATATCGCGATATGGGGGGATATCGCTGATATGTGAGAGATATCGCGCGATATGGGAGGGATATCCGCTGATATGGGGAAGCGATCTCCTTGATATAGAATTAGGGGATATCGCTGATGCTGAGGGAGAGCAATATCAGCGATATAGGAGGGAGCTATCGCGCGATATGGGAGGGATATCCCTTGATATAGGAGGGATATCAGCGATATGGGGAGATCATCACGCGATATAGGGAGAGGATAAGCCTCGATATAGGAGAGAGATATCGCGATATGGGAGAGGATATCGCGATATGGGAGGGGCTATCGCGACAGGGCAGGGGCTATCGCGACAGGGCAGGGCCGGGGGGTGCGACAGGGCCGATATCGCGACAGGCTCGGGGGCTGTTGGGACACGGGTGTCGCGATAGGGGCATGTCGCGATAGAGCCGGGCTGTCGGACACAGATATCGCGATAGAGCAGGGCTGTCGGACACAGATATCGCGATACAGCGGGATTATCGTGACACAGATATCGCGATATGCCGGGCTGTCGGACATGGATATCGCGATAGAGCGGGCGTGTCGTGACAGAACTATCGCGATACAGCGGGGGTATCACGACACAGATATCGCGATACAGCGGGGCCGTTGTGACACAGATATCGCGATATAGTGCGGGGCTGTCGGACACGGATATACATAATGAGGCGGGATATGCCGTGACAACTATCAGCGATATAGTGGAGGTGTCGTGACACAGATATCGCTGATACAGCAGGGGTGTTGGACACAGATATCGCGATAGAGCGGGGGTATCATGACACAGATATCGCGATACAGCGGGGCCGTTGTGACACAGATATCGCGATATAGTGCGGGGCTGTCGTGACACAGATATCGCGATATGCCAGGCTGTCGTGACAACTATCGCGATACAGCGGGACTATCGTGACACAGATATCGCGATATAGCAGGGCTGTCGTGGCACGGATATCGCGATAGAGCGGGCGTGTCGTGACAGAACTATCGTGATATAGCAGGGGGGTGTCAGACACAGATATGTCGCCCGCGATGATCGCGTATCGTTAGTCGAGACTATCGCGACACCGGTGCGATATATCGCGACACGGTGCGGTATATCGCATTTACACACACCGATATATCGCGACACACACCCGATATATCGCGACACACCGGTATATCGCTGACACACACACCGATATATCGCGACACTCATCGACCGATATATCGCGACACACACACCGATATATCGCGACACACACACCGATATATCGCGACACACACACCGATATATCGCGACACACACACCGGTATATCGCGACACACACCGATATATCGCGACACACACACACCGATATATCGCGACACACACACCGATATATCAGCGACACTACACGGTATATCGCGACATTTTACCGGTATATCAGCGACACACACCGGTATATCGCGACACACACCCGATATATCGCGACACACACACACGGTATGTCGCGACACACCGGTATATCGCGGCCACACACCCGATATATCGCGACACACACACCGATATGTCGACACACTACACACGACGTACTATCGCCGACACACCCGGTATATCCCGGCGCGCCGATGTCAGCGGTCACACCCGACCTACCACGATATATCGCGCTCACACACACCGATATATCGCTGACCCACGCACACCGATCGATATGTAAACCGCACACACCGATATGTCGCGACCACCATGCGACGCATGCGACACACACACCGATATATCAGCGACACACACACCCGATATATCGCGACACACACACCGATATATCGCGACACACACACCCGTTAGTCGACCACGCGTACCTCGCGACACGTATGTCGCGACCACACCGATATATCGCGACACACACGATCTCGCTTATGTCAGCGACCTGCGATATGTCAGCGGCCACACACACACGATGCTCAGCGACACACACGATATGCTCGCGATGCGCCGATACACACACACGATATATCAGCGACACACACCACGCGATTAGTACGCACGCGCGACACACACCGCGTTATGTCGCGACACCGGTATATCGCGGTGTCATCACCGCACGATATCGCGACACACACACGCGGTATCACGATGTCGCTGACACACTACCCGATATATCGCGACACACACACACCGACGATGTACCGCGCTACCGTTATGTCGAGCCACCCCGTTATGTCGCGACCACACGATGTCTCGCGACGCCACGACCTACACGATGCTCAGCGACGCACTACACTGGGTTATGTCGCGTGCGCACACCGATTATCGCGCCGCACATGATCGCGCACACACCGATGTCAGCGACACACACGCGATATGTCGGCGACACGCACACGATATATCGCGGCGACCACACGATATGTCGCGACCTGCACACACGCGTTATGTCCAGCGACACCACTCACGCGATTTATGTCGCGACACCAATGCGGTTATGTCGCGACGCTCAGTCTCGATTATGTCAGCGACCACACCGATTATATCAGCGACACACGCCGATATCAGGCGACACACGCGTTATGCTCAGCACGACACCGATTATGTCGACACACACCGATATGTCAGCGACCTACCGATGTCGCGACACACACCGATATATCGCGTTACCTACCGATTTATGTCGGCGAGCACACACACGGTGTCAGCGACGCTACGTTATATCGGGACGCGATATGTCGCGACACACACACACCGATATGCTCAGCGACCTACCGTATCGCGATGCGCGATATATCCGGCGACACCCGGTGCTGCCGATGTCGCGACTGCCGATGATATCAGCGACCACACACTGCGATATGTCCGCGGCCTACGATATATCGCGACACGGTATGTCGCGACCTGGGTATATGGGCGCACACGCGTATCTATCGCGACCACCACTCGATATCATCGCGACCACCGCACCCGATTATCAGCGACGCCACCGATGTCATCGCGACCACCGAGTTATGTCGCTGCACTATGCGCGATATCACCGATATCATCGATATACCAGCGACTATCATCAGCGATTATATCAGGCCGACGGTCTCGTGACAGCGGTTATGTCGCGCACACACACTACGCAATATATCGTGTGACACTCCGATATAGCGTACCTACCCGATATATCGCTGAACTCGTTTACGACGACACGACACACCGGTATATCGCCGTGACCTGCGTGTACGACCCACGCGGGTTATATCGCGACTTACGGTTATCGGCGCTGCACCGATATCCGCGACGCACACACGATTATCGTCAGCGACGTATCGCCGCTGTCCCCAGACGTATGCTGCTGCTGCTGCGGTATCGGGCCGGCGCTCATGGCAGCTAAGGGGACGGTGAGGGACAAGCCAGGGGACCACCGGAGTGACCACCAGAATTGACACCTCGGGGACACCGGAATCGCACCGGGGTGACGCGGGGTGACACCGGGGAGTGACACCGAAATTGGCCAATGGCGATCTCGGCGATCAGATGCCACCAACCTGGTGACGCGAGCTGGCTGAGGTGCGGCAGCGAGAGGGTTTCATGGGGACACCGCACTGGGGAGTGGATTGTCTCTAAAGAGACTGGCACTGGGGGTGGCACTGTTAGCCTGGCGAGGGTGGCGCTATCCCCAGGGGTGTGGCGGGGGTGGCACTGTCCCCAGGGAGGGCGGCTCTATCCCCAAAGGTGGCACTGACACTGGGGGTGGCGCTGTCCCCAAGGGGTGGCACTATCCCTGGGGGTGTGGCAGGGGGTGGCGCTGTCCCTGGGGGTGGCACTGTCCCAAGGGGGGTGGCGCTGTCCCCAGGGGTGTGACAAGGGGTAGCACTGTCACCATAGGGGGGGTGGCACTGTCCGTGGGGGTGACAGGGGGTGATGGGTGACACAGGAGGTGACGCTGTCACTGTCCCTGTTGTGTCCCTGTCCCTGTCCCAGGGCGCTGGTCTCACAGGGTTGGTGACAGGAGGTGACAGGGTTGGTGACACTCTCTCTGTCCCAGGGCGCTGGTCTCACAGGGTTGGTGACACAGGAGGTGACACTCTCTCTGTCCCTGTCCCAGGGCGCTGGTCTCACAGGGTTGGTGGCACTGTTGGTGGCACTGTTGGTGACACTGTTGGTGACACTGTCCCTGTCCCTGTCCCAGGGCTGGTGACAGGAGGTGACACTGTTGGTGACACTGTCCCTGTCCCTGTCCCAGGGCGCTGGTGACAGGAGGTGACACTGTTGGTGACACTGTTGGTGACACTGTCCCTGTCCCTGTCCCAGGGCTGGTGACAGGAGGTGACACTGTTGGTGACACTGTTGGTGACACTGTCCCTGTCCCTGTCCCAGGGCGCTGGTCTCACAGGGTCTGGTGACAGGAGGTGACAGGGTTGGTGACACAGGGAGGTGACACAGGGAGGTGACACTGTCCCTGTCCCTGTCCCAGGGCTCTGGTCTCACAGGGTTTGGCCGCCTGCGTGAACATCGTGCCCGGAGTGACCTCGGTGTGAGTGGGGACAGACGGACAGGGGGGACACTGGGGACACTGGGGACAGAGGAGACAGAGGGACAGGGGGACACTGGGGACACTGGGGAACACTGGGGGGGACCCAGAGGGGGACAGGGACACTGGGGGGACACTGGGGGGACACTGGGGGACAGGAGGGATTGTGGGATTGGGGACATTTGGGGACACTGGGGTGACGTTGCTGGCATTGGGGACATTGGGGAGGGTTGAAGGCCTTGGGGACATTGGGGAGGGTGTCACCCCGTGTCCCCCCAGTGTCCCCCAGTGTCCCCAGTATCCCCCAGTGTCCCCAGTGATGTCCCCAATGTCCCCCAATCCTCCCAAACGTCCCCCGATGTTCTAGTGTCCCCCAGTGTCCCCAGTGTCCCCTCTGTCCCCAGTGTCCCCAATGATGTCCCCAGTGTCCCTCTGTCCCCAATGTCCCCCAGTGTCACAGTGTCCCACTGTCCCCAATGTCCCCAGTGTCCCCAGTGTCCCTCTGTCCCCCAGTGTCCCCAGTGTCCCCAGTGTCCCCAGTGTCCCCAGTGTCCCCAGTGTCCCCAGTGTCCCCAATGTCCCCAGTGTCCCCTAATGTCCCCAGTGTCCCCAGTGTCCCTCTGTCCCCCAGTGTCCCTAATGTCCCCAGTGTCCCTAGTGTCTAGTGTCCCCCCAGTGTCCCCAGTGTCCCCAGTGTCCCCCAATGTCCCCAGTGTCCCCAATGTCCCCAGTGTCCCCAGTGTCCCCAATGTCCCCAATGATGTCCCCAGTGTCCCCACTGTCCTCTGTCCCCACTGTCCCCACTGTCCCCCCAGTGTCCCTCTGTCCCCCAGTGTCCCCCAGTGTCCCCTCTGTCCCCCAGTGTCCCCAGTGTCCCTCTGTCCCCCAGTGTCCCCAGTGTCCCCACTGTCCCCCTGTCCCTCTGTCCCTCTGTCCCTCAGGTACACGTGGCAGGGGAAGCTGCAGGAGGACACCGAGGTGCTGCTGGTGAGTGACGGCCCCAAATGTCCCCAAGTGTCCCCAAATGTCCCCAAGTGTCCCCAGGGTGTCCCTGGGGTGTCCCCAGTGTCCCCAGGGTGTCCCCAATGTCCCCAGGGTGTCCCCTGTGTCACCCCTGCGAGATGTCCCCAAGTGTCCCCAAGGTGTCCCGGGGTGTCTCTGATGTCCCCAATGTCCCCAAGGGTGTCCCTGTGTCCCCCCAATGTCCCTGATGGCCCCAAGGCTCTTCCTGGATGTCCCCAGGGTGTCCCCAGGGTGTCCCCATGTCCCCTGTGTCACCTCTGATGTCCCCAGGGTGTCCCCCAAGTGTCCCCAGGGTGTCCCCAGTGTCCCAGTGTCCCCAGTGTCACCCCTGGGGTGTCCCTAATGTCCCCAGACTGTCCCCAAAGTGCCCAGAGTGTCCCCAGGGTGTCCCCAGAGTGTTCCCAGTGTCCCCAAAGTGTCCCCACGGTGTCCCCTGTGTCACCTGTATCACCCCTGGGGTGTCCCCAGAGTGTCCCCATGTCCCCAGGGTGTCCCTGATGTCCCCCACGGTGTCCCCAGGGTGTCCCCTGTGTCCCCTGTGTCACCTCTGGGGTGTCCCCTGATGTCCCCAGAGTGTCCCCAGGGTGTCCCCAAACATCCCCAATGTCTAGAGTGTCCCCAAATGTCCCCAGTGTCCCCTGTGTCACCTCTGGGCTGACCCTGATGTCCCCCTGGGATGTCCCCAGGGTGTCTAATGTCCCCACAGTGTCCCAAATGTCCCCAGTGTCCCAGAGTGTCCCCAGGGTGTCCCCAATGTCCCCAAAGTGTTCTAGTGTCCCCAAAGTGTCCCCAATGTCCCCACAGTGTCCCCAGACTGTTCCCATGTCCTCAAGGTCCCAGTGTCCCCTGTGTCACCCCTGGGGTGTCCCCAATGTCCCCTCACTGTCCCACTGTCCCCAATGTCCCCAGAGCGTCCCTGGGGTGTCCCCAGAGTGTCCCCAACATCCCCAATGTCCCCCAGAGTGTCCCCAGTGTCCCCTGTGTCACCTCTTGGGGTGTCCCTGATGTCCCCAAAGTGTCCCCAGAGTGTCCCTGGGGTGTCCCCACATGTCCCCAAAGTGTCCCCAGGGTGTTCCCGTGTCCCCTGTGTCACCTCTGGGGTGTCCCTGATGTCCCCAAAGTACCCCCAGTGTCCCCAAAGTGTCCCCAGAGTGTCCCCAAAGTGTTCCCAATGTCCCCCAGGCTGTCCCCAGAGTGTCCCCAACATCCCCAATGTCCCTGGGGTGTCCCCATGTTCCCCTGTGTCACCCTTGGGGTGTCCCTGATGTCCCCAGGGTGTCCCCAGGGTGTCCCCAAAAGTGTCCCCAGGGTGTCCCCATGTCCTCAAAGTCTCCAATGTCCCCAGGGTGTCCCCAACATCCCAAATGTCCCTCACGGTGTCCCCAGTGTCCCCTGTGTCACCCCTGGGGTGTCCCTGCTGTCCCCAGGGTGTCCCCAGTGTCCCCAATGTCCCCCAGAGTGTCCCCAGGGTGTCCCCAGTGTCCCCAACATCCCCCAATGTCCCCCAGAGTGTCCCCACGGTGTCCCCTGTGTTACCCTTGGGATGTCCCTGATGTCCCTAGAGTGTCCCAAATGTCCCCAGTGTTCCCTGTGTCACCTCTGGGCTGACCCTGATGTCCCCTGGGATGTCCCCAGGGTGTCCCCAATGTCCCCAGAGTGTCCCAAATGTCCCCAGTGTTCCCTGTGTCACCTCTGGGCTGACCCCGATGTCCCCTGGGATGTCCCCAGGGTGTCCCCAAAGTGTCTCCAATGTCCCCAAAATGTCCCCAGGGTGTCCCAAACATCCCCAATGTCCCCTGTGTCACCCCTGGGGTGTCCCTGATGTCCCCAAGGTGTCCCCAATGTCCCCAGGGTGTCCCCAGAGTGTCCCCAATGTCCCCAAGGTGTCCCCAAGGTGTCCCCATGTCCCCAGAGTGTCCCCAAAGTGTCACCCCATGTCCCCTGTGTCACCCCTGGGGTGTCCCTGCTGTCCCCTGGGTGTCCCCAAAGTGTCTCAATGTCCCTAAAATGTCCCTGGGGTGTCCCCAACATCCCCAATGTCCCCTGTGTCACCCCTGGGGTGTCCTTGATGTCCCCAAAGTGTCCCCAAAGTGTCCCTGGGGTGTCTGCCAGAGTGTCCGCTGTGTCATCCCTGGAGTGTCCCTGATGTTCCCAAGGTGCCCCCAATGTCCCCAAAGTGTCCCCAATGTCCCCAAAGTGTCCCCAAGTGTCCCCAGAGTGTCTGTCACATGTCCCCTGTGTCACCCCTGGGGTGTCCCTGATGTCCCCAGGGTGTCCCCAAAGTGTCTCCAATGTCCCTAAAATGTCCCCAGGGTGTCCCCAGGGTGTCCCCCTGTCCCTGTCCCCTGTCCCTGTCCCTCACTGTCCCCTGTCCCCCCCCAGTGTCCCCTCACTGTCCCTGTCCCTCACTGTCCCCGTCCCCAGATGATCAAGACCCTAGCTCTCGGTTCCAGCTGAGCTGACTTTCATAGTCGGGGGCAGGGGAGGGGCGGGAGCCTCGAGGGGTCCTGGGGGGTCCTGGGGGTCTGGGGGTCCTAGGGGGTCTGGGGGGATTTGGGGGTTTGGGGGTCCTGGGGGGTCCTGGGGATTTTGAGGGGTCCTGGGGAGTCCTGAGTGGGGTCCTGGGGGGTCCTGGGGGGTTTGGGGGGTCCTGGGGGGTCCTGGGGGTCTGGGGGAGTCCTGAGGGGGTCCTGGGGGGTCCTAAGGGGATTCGGGGATTTGGGGGGTCCTGGGGATTTTTGGGGGGATTTGAAGTCCTAGAGATTTTTGGGGGATTTGGGGGGTCCTGGGGGGTCTCTGGGGGTCCTGGGGGGTCTGAGGGGGTCCTGGGGGGGGTCTGGGAGGTTTTGGGGGGTCCTGGGGGATTTTTTGGGGAGATTTGGGGGAATTCTGGGGATTTGGGGCGTCCTGAGGGAGATTTGGGGGGGTCCTGGGAGAGGTTTTGGGGGGATTTGGGGGTCCTGGGGGGATTTATTTGGAGAGATTTGGGGGATTCTGGGGAGATTTTGATCCCTGGGGATTTTTTGGGGGGATTTGGGGGAGTCCTGGGGGTCTGGGGGTCCTGGGGGGTCTGGGAGGTTTGGGGGGTCCTGGGGGATTTGGGGGGTCCTGGGGGGATTTTTTTGGGGGAGATTTGGGGGATTTGGGGGGATTTGGGGGAGATTTGGGGGAGATCTGGGGAATTTTTGGGGATTCTGGGGGTCCTGGGGGATTTTTTGGGGGGTCCTGGGGGGAATTTTGGGGGATTTTTGGGGGCCCTGGGGATTTTTTGGGGGTCCTGGGGATTTTTTGGGGGTCCTGGGAGGAATTTTGGGGGTCTCAAGTTGTTTTATGTCTCTCAGGTGATTTTTGGGGGTCCTGGGGGATTTTTGGGGGCTCCTGGGGGAATTTTGGGGATTTTGGGGGTCCTGGGGATTTTTTGGGGGCTCCTGGGAATTTTGGGGATTTTTGGGGCTCTGGGGATTTTGGGGGTCCTGGGGATTTTTGGGGGTCCTGGGATTTTTTGGGGGGTCCTGGGGGGATTTTGGGGCTCTCTGGGGGGATTTTAGTCTCTAGGAGTTTTTTGGGAGGATTTTGGGGTTCCCGATTTTGAGGGTCCCCAGGGATTTTTGGGGTCCTGGGAATTTCGGGGGTTCTGTCAGTGATTTTTGGGGTCCCCCAGGTCCCATCACCCCTACGAGGTGCCCAGGGAGGTTTTTGGGGATTTTGGGGTTCCAGGGGCAGTTTCTGGGAGGGATTTTTGGGATTTTGGGGTTTCGGGGTTCTGTCAGGGATTTTGGGGTTCTGTCAGTGATTTTGGGGTGCCTGAGTTGGGTTTTTTGGGGTCCCCCCAGGTCCCACCACCCCTACGAGGTTCCCAGGGAGGTTTTGGGGGGATTTTGGGGTTCCCGGGGCAGTTTTTGGGAGGGATTTTGGGGAAGCTGGGTTGGGTTTTGGGGATTTTGGGTTTTTGGGATTTTGGGGTGCCTGAGTTGGGTTTTTGGGGTCCCCCAGGTCCCACCACCCCTACGAGGTGCCCGAGGTGGTGGCGCTGCCGGTGGCTCAGGGGAACCCCCTGCAGCTCAGGTGCTGGGGGCCGTGCCCCTGAACCTAAAATCGAACCCAAAAATCCCCTGAATCCAAAAATCCTGAACCCCAAAAATCCCCCAAAATCTCAAAATCCCGAATTCCTGAACCCCAAAAATCCCCAAAACCTGAACCCCCAAATCCCCCCGTACCTGCGCTGGGTGCTGGGGGCCGTGCCCCCCTGAACCCCCAAATCCGAACCCCAAAAATGCCCAAAATCCCGAACCCCAAAAATCCCCTGAACCCCAAAATCCCCAATTCCTGAACCCCAAAAACCCCTGAACCCCGAAATCCCAAAATCCTCCTCTGAACCCCCAAATCCCCCTGAACCAAAAATCCCCCGAACCCCAAAATCCTGAACCCCAAAAATCCCCAAAATCCCAAAATCCTGAACTCCAAAAATTCCCCCAAAAACCTGAACCCCAAAAACCCCCAAAATCCCAAAATCCTCAAAATCCTGAACCCCCAAAAATCCCCTGAACCCCAAAAATCCCCTGAACCCCCAAAATCCCGAATTCCTGAACCCCAAAAATCCCCAAAGACCTGAACCCCCAGTCCCCCGTGCCAGGGCTGGGTTGGGGCCGTGCCCCTGAACAGATCAAGACCCCCAAAATCCCCAAAATCCCTGAACCCCAAAAATCCCCTGAACCCCAAAATCCTCCAAAGTCCCAAAACCCCCTGAACCCCAAAAATCCCGAATTCCTGAACCCCAAAAACCCCCAAAACCTGAACACCAAAGAAATCCCCAAAAGCCTGAACCCTAGTCAAGACCCTCAAAGAAATCCCAAAATCTGAGGTTCCTGATCACCCTGAACCCCCAAAAAACCCCGAACCCCCAAAGATCCCCAGATTCCTGAACCCCAAAATCCCCTGAACCCCAAAATCCTGAACCCCAAAAATCCCCAAAATCCTCCTCTGAACCCCCAAATCCCCCGAACCCAAAAATCCTCCTGAACCCCCAAAAGATCGAATTCCTGGACCCCAAAATCCCCAAAGACCTGAACCCCCAATCTCACATCTGCCCTGGGTGCTGGGGCCGTCCCCTGAACCCCCAAAATCTGAACCCCAAAATCCCCAAAAATCAGATTCCTGGAACCCCAAAAACCCCTGAACCCCAAAATCCCTCTGAACCCCGAGATTCCTGAACCCCAAAAACCCCAAAATCCTGAACCCCAAAGAGTTCCTGGACCCCAAAAGATCCCAGATCCTGATCCCCAAAAGGGATTCCTGGACCTCAAGTCTCCCTGAACCCCAAAATTTCCCCCCAAAATTTTCTCAAAAATTTCCTCCGAAATTTCCCCCAAATTCTCCTGAACCCCAAAATCAGCCCCCAAAAAATTCCTGAACCCCAAAAATCCCCCCAAAATTTCGGGGGTCCCCTCGGATTTTGGGGGAACCCATGAGAGCCAGTTTGGGAATAAGAGAGGAGAAATCCCAAAATTTGGGGGGTTTGGAGATTTTGGGGTTCGAGAGAGACCAAAATTTGGGGGGATGGGAAAAGGGGACCCCAAAAATTTGGGGGGAAAATGGCGGGAAAACAAAAATTTGGGGGGAGGGGCCCAAAATTGGGGGTGAGGAGAAATCCCAAAATTTGGGGGTGGGACCCCTAAAATTGGGGAAAATTAAGGGGGGACCCCAAAAATTTTGGGGGAAAAAATGGCGGGAACCCCGAAAATTTGGGGGAGGGACTTCAGAGTGGGGGAGGGGCGTCCCGAAATTTGGGGGGAATCTCCAAAATTTGGGGAAGAATTAAGGAAGGGACCCCAAAACTGGAGGAGAAACCCCAAAAATTGGGGGGGGATCACGGGGAGACCCCAAAATTTTTGGGGAGAAAAGGGCGGGAACCCCAAAAATTGGAACGACACCCCAAAAATTTGGGGGGGGGGGAGGGGCGGGAGCCCCAAAATTTGGGAGGTGACCCCCGAAATTGGGGTGGGGGGGAGAAATCCCAAAATTTGGGGGAGTTGGGACCCCAAAATTTGGGGGGAAGGGCGAGACCCCAAAAATTTGGGGGAGGGGCTTCAAGGTGGGGGAGGGGGCGTCCCTAAAATTGGGGGGGAAACCCAAAATTTGGGGAGGGGAAGGAAGGGACGCCAGAATTCGGAGGGGAACCCCCAAAATATTGGGGGAAAAAATGGCGGGAACCCCCAAAAATTTGGGGGGAGGGGCATCAGAGGGTGGGGGAGGGGCGTCCCTAAATTTGGGGGGGTCCCTAAAATTGGGGGAGGGGTCCCCAAAAACCACCCGGAGCCGCTGAGCCCGAGCCCTTTATTGGCCACGCCCACCCCAAAATCACCGAAATCGAGAATTTCCACCCAAAATTTTGGGGGATTTTGGGTCGGGGGGATTGTTTTGGGGGGTGGGGGAGGGGCCTGAGGTGGCCCCGCCCCCACCGGAGGCCACGCCCCCTTCGAATCTCTTCTAAAGTGCCAAAAATAACGATTTTTACCCCCAAATTTTGGGGATTTTGGGGAATTTTTGGGGTTGGCGAGCCAAAATTTTTGGGGGGCGTGTCCAAAATTTTGGGGGCGGGGTCAGGAGAGGCCACGCCCCCTCCAGACCACGCCCACTTTTCTTTTTTCTCATTAAATTTCTTCTAAAGTGCCAAAAATAAAAATTTTTACCCCAAAATTTTGGGGATTTTGGGGAATTTTTGGGATTGGGACCCCCAAATTTTTAGGGGGTATCCCCCAATTTTAAGGGCGTGGTCAGACGAGGCCACGCCCCCTCTTTTTTCCCATTAAATCTCTTCTAAATTGCCAAAAATAAAGGTTTTTATCCCAAAATTTTGGGGATTTTTGGGAATTTTTGCAGTTGGGACCCCGAAATTTTGGGGGCGGGGTCAGGTGACGTCATGCCCACCCCAGGCCACGCCCCCTCCTGTTTTTTCTCAATGAAATTTTCTCTAAAGTGCCAAAAATGAAGATTTTTATCCCAAAATTTTGGGAAATTTTTGGGATTGGGACCCCCAAATTTTTAGGGGGTATCCCCCAATTTTAAGGGCGTGGTCAGACGAGGCCACGCCCCCTCTTTTTTCATTAAATCTCTTCTAAAGTGCCAAAAATAAAGATTTTTATCATAAAATTTTGGGGATTTTTGGGAGTTTTTGGGGTTGGGACCCCGAAATTTTGGGGGCGGGGTCAGGAGAGGCCACGCCCCTTCAGGCCACGCCCCCTCCTCTTTTTTATTCCATTAAATCTCTTCTAAAGTGCCAAAAATAAAGATTTTTATCATAAAATTTTGGGAATTTTGGGGAATTTGTTGGGGTTGAGACCCCAAAATTTTTGGAGGGCGTGTCCAAATTTTGGGGCGTGGTCACAAGAGGCCACGCCCACCCCAGGCCACGCCCCCTCCTCTTTTTTCCCATTAATTTTCTTCTAAAGTGCCAAAAATAAAAATTTTTACCCCAAAATTTTGGGGATTTTGGGGAATTTTTGGGATTGGGACCCCAAATTTTTAGGGGGTATTCCCCAATTTTTGGGGCGTGGTCAGACGAGGCCACGCCCCCTCTTTTTTCATTAAATCTCTTCTAAAGTGCCAAAAATAAAGTTTTTTACCCCAAAATTTTGGGGATTTTTGGGAGTTTTTGGGGTTGGGACCCCGAAATTTTGGGGGCGGGGTCAGGTGACGTCACGCCCACCCCAGGCCACGCCCCCTCCTCTTTTTAATCCCATTAAATCTCTTCTAAAGTGCCAAAAATAAAGATTTTTATCATAAAATTTTGGGGATTTTTGGGAATTTTTGGGGTTGGGACCCCAAATTTTTTGGGAGGTTCCCCAATTTTTAGGGGCGTGGTCTGACGAGGCCACGCCCCTTTCCTTTTTCCCATTAAATCTCTTCTAAAGTGCCACAAATAACGATTTTTACCCCAAAATTTTGGGGATTTTTGGGAATTTTTGGGGTTGGGACTCCGAAATTTTGGGGGCGGGGTCAGGTGACGTCACGCCCACCCCAGGCCACGCCCCCTCCTCGTTTTTTCTCAATGAACTTTTCTCTAAAGTGCCACAAATAACGATTTTCACCCCAAAATTTCGGGGATTTTGGGGAGTTTTGGGGTTGGGACCCCGGAGTGCCTCGGGGGGGGTTCCCCAATTTTGGGGGGGCGTGGTCAGAGCCCGGCCCCGCCCCCCCACTCCAGCAGGTACTGCACGGTCCCGTCCAGCGTCACCCAGCGCCCCTAGCGAGCACCAGCGGGGAGCCGAGGCAGAGCCCGGGGAGGGCAGGGGCCTAGGGAGGGAGGTGGCCCTGCAGGGGAGCGGGGCCCGGGGAGGGGCGGGGCCCGGGAGGGGCGGGGCCCGGGGCGGGGGGCGGGGCCGGGAGCGCGGGGGAGGGCGGGGGAGGGGCGGGGTCCGGGTCCGGCGCGGGAGAGCTGGGGAGAGAAAGAAACCAGTAAAAACCAGTATGGACCAGTATAGACCTGTATGGACCAGTATAGACCAGTATGGACCAGTATAGGCCAGTATAAACCAGTATAAACCAGTATGGACCAGTAGAGACCTCTATGGACCGAGTAGGACCAGTATGGACCAGTATAGACCAGTATAAACCAGTACAAAAACCAGTATGGACCAGTAGAGACCTCTATGGACCAGTACGGACCAGTATGGACCAGTATAGACCAGTGTGGGCCAGTATAGACCGGTATGGACCAGTACAGATCGGTATAGACCAGTATAGACCAGTATAAAACTGTACGGACCTGTATGGACCAGTAAAAACCAGTATAAACCAGTATGAACCAGTATAGACCGGTATAATCCAGTATAAATCAGTATAGATCAGTATGAACCAGTATAGACCAGTATGGACCAGTATGGACCAGCATAGATCAGTACAAACGAGTATAAACCAGTATGGATTGGTACAAACCAGTAAGGACCACTATAAACCAGTATGGACCAGTATTGACCAGCATGGACCAGTATAAACCAGTATGGACCAGTACAAACCAGTATGGACCAGTTGGGCCCAGTGTCGACCCCTCCCAATCCCTCCCAGTCCCTCCCAGTCCATCCCAGTTTATCCCAGTTCCCCTCAGTTTGTCCCAGTCCATCCCAGTTTATCCCAGTTCCCCCCAGTCCATCCCAGTCCATTCCCAGTTTATCCCAGTTCCCCTCAGTTTGTCCCAGTCCATTCCCAGTTTGTCCCAGTTCCCCCAAGTCCATCCCAGTCCATCCCAGTTCATTCCCAGTCCATCCCAGTTCATTCCCAGTCCCTCCCAGTCCATTCCCAGTTTGTCCCAGTTCCCCCCAGTCCATCCCAGTCCATTCCCAGTCCCTCCCAGTTCATTCCCAGTCCTTCCCAGTCTGTCCCAGTCCATCCCAGTCCATTCCCAGTCCCTCCCAGTTCATTCCCAGTCCATCCCAGTCCATCCCAGTCCCTCCCAGTTCACTCCCAGTCCATTCCCCAGTTCCCCCAGTCCCTCAGTCCCTCCCAGTCCCTCCCCAGTCCCTCCCAGTCCATCCCGAGTCCATTCCCAGTCCCTCCCAGTTCACTCCCAGTCCATCCCAGTCCATCCCAGTCCATCCCAGTCCCTCCCAGTCCGTCCCAGTTCATTCCCAGTCCCTCCCAGTCCGTCCCAGTCCATCCCAGTCCATTCCCAGTCCCTCCCAGTCCATTCCCAGTCCCTCCCAGTTCACTCCCAGTCCATCCCAGTTCATTCCCAGTCCCTCCCAGTTCACTCCCAGTCCATCCCAGTTCATTCCCAGTCCTCCAGTTCACTCCCAGTCCCTCTAGTCCATCCCAGTCCATTCCCAGTCCCTCCCAGTTCATTCCCAGTCCATCCCAGTCCATCCCAGTCCCTCCCAGTTCACTCCCAGTCCATTCCCAGTTCCCCCAGTCCCTCCCAGTCCCTCCCAGTCCCTCCCAGTTCACTCCCAGTCCATTCCCAGTTCCCCCAGTCCCTCCCAGTCCCTCCCAGTCCATCCCAGTCCATTCCCAGTCCCTCCCAGTTCATTCCCAGTCCATCCCAGTCCCTCCCAGTCCGTCCGTTCATTCCCAGTCCCTCCCAGTCCGTCCCAGTCCATTCCTAGTCCCTCCCAGTCCATTCCCAGTTCTCCCCAGTCCATCCCAGTCCCTCCCAGTCCACTCCCAGTTCATTCCCAGTCCCTCCCAGTCCCTCCCAGTCCATGCAGTCCATTCCCAGTCCATTCCCAGTCCCTCCCAGTCCATCCCCAGTCCATTCCCAGTCCCTCCAGGTTCATTCCCGGTCCATCTGAGTCCATCAGTCAAATTCGGACAATTTCAGAGATCCATCGGTCCATTTCAGATCCCCCCAGTCCACCCAGTCGTCCCGAGATCCCTCGAAGATTATTGAGTTCACCCCAGTCCAGATTGGTCTCTCGCACCAACCGATTGAAGTTGGAAGAACATCCGGATGTGGGAGTTGAAATCGCAAAGTCCAAGAATGGTTCCCCAAGTCGAATGCTGGATTCATCCGCAGGCTCCGAATCTGAAATCACTGAAGTTCTGGAATTCAAATTCCCCAAAAGATCCAAGTCGCTGAAAGAATCCCAAAAGATCGATACGCGAGAATCCCAGAATCCTTTAGAATCGTTTAGGGAGTTCACAGATTCATTAGAGCCCAGAATCGCCCAGATCCGAGTCCGAAATCCCCAGAAATTCCCGATTCTGGATTCCCAGATCGCCCAGTTCTCCCAAAGATCCCAAGATTCACAGTCGCTGGAGTTCGCCAAAGATCAAGATTAAGATCAGGTTATACCCAAAGTCCAGAATCGCGAAGATCTGCAAAAGAATCCCAGCGTTTTGATCACCCAGATCCCAAGGTCCCCAGGAGTTCTTCCAAAGGCCAAGATCATTGATTCACCCAAAAGAGATCCAGAATCGCCCAGAAGATCCTGAAGATCCCCGAAAGATCACCGGGATACTGGGATTCATTTGAAGATCCCAGTATCGCTGAAGTCAAAAGAGATCTAAGGTCCAGGATGCTGATTCATGCACAAAGATACCCCAGATCCTTGAAAAGATCTGAGTTACACGATTCAGTGAATACAGTCCCGCCCCGAAGAGATCCCAAAGATCCCACCCAGATTCCCCAGGTTCCGGCCAAGATCGAGCCATTTGAATCCCCAAAGATTCACCAGTTCGGCCCAGGCCTTACAAAGATCCCAAAGATCGCCGGAGATTCCGTCTTAGGTTCATACCGAGGGATTCTGAGAATCAGTCGACTCGCCCCGAGATCGGAGTTTCCTGGGTTTAATCTCCAAAGATCGCCAAGTTCGCACGAAGACCAAGATGTAAGGTTGCTGAAGGATTCCGAGTCTTAGATTCTTTAGAAAGATCCTGGAGTTCATCGGAGTTCGTCCCAAAGATCCCAGGTCTTGATTCGTCCCAAAAGGAATGACCAAAGATAATCCAAATTCGCCCCCGAGGTCGGGTTCACTGGATTTCGTCCCACAGGACTATAGGAGTTCATGAGAGTCGATTTCCTGGGATAGTCCCCAGAAGATCCCCAGGAGTCGCTGAGTTCGCCCCATAGAGAGATAAGTTAAATTAGGCTCCCCAAAAGGCCAGAGGTTTCCGCAGTTCATCCCAAAAGTCAAGATCATGAAGTGCAGAACCGCGGTTGCCGGGCCCCAAGATTTCCCCAAGTTCTAAATACCCCCAGTCGATCCAGATCTGCCGAAGATCCCGGGACATCAGTTCGTGCAAGATCCGAATCCACCCAAGGTTCAGTGAAGATCTAGAGATCATAGGTTCGTCTACAAAGGCCAAGATCATGCAGTTGCTTTACGAACCAGTCGATGAAACCTTGCCCAAAGGCCAAAGGTTTTACTGGGATAGATCAAGATCACAGATGCCGGTCATCACCGGGTGCTTTGCTTTAGGAGTTCACAGGCTGCGGGGGTTTCCTCACACTAGAAAATTCAGGCCAGGGACCCGGAACGCTGATCCCCAGGGTGCCCAGATCTAGATCATCAAGAGTTTCACTGCGATCTTTTAGGGGTTACCACCCAAGATCCCAGGATTCCCCAAAGTCCCTTTAGGTGCCTCGTTTCCTGGTGCCTTCGTTTTCACATCAATCACAAGTCCTTTGGGAATTTTCGAAGATCACAGGTTGCCAAAGATCTTCTGCGGGTTCTCCCCAGGAATCCATGGGGATACAGTCCTCGGGATTCCCAAAGATCATCCCCAAAGGATTCCTAGAATCTCAGGATCTCACTGGAAGTTACCACCCAAAAGATCACAAAGATCCCAAAAGAATCTTCTTTAAATGCTTGATCATACCAAAGGTGCAGATCCTCCACCCCAAGGCCCGAGAATCACTTGGTTGCAAAGTCCTCTCCCCAAAGTGCTGAAAGAATCTCCTAGAATTCCTGAGATCACACTAGATCCACCCTGGGACCCACAAATATCCTGGAGATTCTCCCCAGTCCATCCCGAGAATTACGATCACTAGGGACATCCAAGTCTGAAGTGGAAGGCATAGGATGCCTGGTTCCTCAGTCTATCACCCAAGAGTCATCACCCAAAGATCCACCACCCCAGAATATGGCCAGGCGTGCCTTCGATCACAGGTCTCCACAGGATTTTACCACGGTTTTACTTTCCCCAAGAGTTCCCCAAAGTCTGAGATTTCACCCAAGATCCCAAAGATCCACCCCAGAGTTGGCATGAAGATCCATCCCGAAATTACAAAGTCAGATTCAAGGCGGTGCTCCCAAAGATCTACAGGTTCCCGTTTGCCCCAAAGATCTGAGTCCTCCAAAAATCCTCTGGAGGTGCTTTGAATCTTTGAACTGCTCACAGGAGTCACTGATCCTCCCCCAAAGTCCCAAAGATCATCCACCACGATCCCCAAAGGTTTTCTAGATCTGATTCCCCCAAGATTTGGCACTGAGTTCACTGATCATGGGCCAGCCAGTCCTCCACAAAGATCCGAGGATTCCCAAAGGGATTCATCAGGGTCCATCCCCAGGAATCCTGGGGCTGGCCACAAAGTCTTTGGACATACAGTCTGGAGTCCCACATGCCAAGATCCACAGGAGTCTCTCCTCCTGAGATCACGGTTACTGCAGATCTGGTTACTGGGTTCTATCCCAGGAGTTCACAAGATCATCGTGGGGCATCCCCAAAGTGCAGATCACACCCAAAGTCCCCAAAGGTTCACTGTGATCATCCTAAGGTTGCCGGTTTCATACCCCAAGATCGTCCCAAAGGTGGTTTCCCCAAAGATCATCCCAGAGTTCACAAAGGTGCAGATCACTGGTCCTCCATCAGATCTTTAGAAAGTTCTGGAGTCCCATCCCCAAAGATCCCGGGTTTTAGGAGTTCACAAGTCACATGACTGTGCAAAGGAGTGCAGTCAGTGCAGTCATGGGCCAGCCCCAGGAGTTGGGGTTTTAAAAGTGCTGGTGCACAAGTCTCACCCCAAAGTCCCCAGAAGTCACAAAGTCAAACCACACGGGGAAAAACCTCAGTTTAAGAAGAGTTCTGTGGGGCAGCCTGGGGGAGAGGGTCTTAAGGAATTGCAGGTTGAGAGGGTACTAAGGGTTCTGGTGCAGGGGAGTTTTGGGGGACCTGGGGTTTTAAAGGGGACAGGGGTCTCTCTGAGCGGCGGGGAGGGGCGCCAGCGAAACCCCGCCCTTCCACTTGGGGAGGAGCTGCGAACCCAGAAAACAAGGATCACAAAAGATGGGATCCCAAAAATTTGGGGATCCAAAATTTGGGATCCCCACCCAGGAAAATGAGGGAGGCGGGCATACAAGGAGTGTTCCTGAGACCCCCAAGAGCACAGAGACTAAGACCCCGAATCTAGATCACCCCAAAAATCTAGAGATTCATCCCAGATCATGGGATTCTGGGTTCCTCAAGTCTGATCATTCAGTCACAAATCTCACAGAATCACACAGTTCACAAGATCATCTAGAAGTCCCTCCAAATTTCCAGTCATTTGGAACATGAGTCTAGGAGTCATTCGATCCTCTAAGGGGTTTCTGGGATTCCCCAAGATCTAACAAGTCACAGATCACAGGCCACAGATCTTCACATTTTAAGATCCCCAAAGTCCACCAAAGATCACAGATGCAGTCCCCAAAGGCTCCCAAGACAAAGGCTCTGAGTCACAAGTTCACCCCAAGTCTGGTTCCACATTCAGAATCTCCCCTAAGATTTTACCCCAAAGTCACAAGGTCACAAAGATCACGAAAAGATGCAGACCTCAAGGTGCAGATCACCTGGAATCCTAAAGTCTGAATCATTGGAAGTCACAAAGATCATAAAGTCTGGGTTCTTCTGATCATTGAAATTCTGAATCACCCAAGATCTCCTGGTGCCACACAAAGTTCACCCCAAAAGTCACAAGATCTCTAGGGTACAAGTCGGCTGTGATCACTGAGTCTGAGATCTGGAACAGTCCCTAGTCACAGATCTCTAGGTCACTGATCTGAGAATCCCCAAGCCCATGGGACCTGGGGGCGAAGGGCCCACAGGAAGGGAGGTGAGGGGCGGGGCAACCCATGAGTGGGGAGGCACTTGCGGCCGAAGGCCTTGCTTCTTCATCTCGGCCCATTTTGGACTGCGATTTGGGGTGCAAATTTGAGAAGTGCAGAGAGGGTTCTGGAATTTGGGAATTACAGGGATTTTGAGAAATTTGAGGATTTTGGGGCTATTATGAGCTGTACATCTGCAGCTGACTGGGCTTCCTGGGATTTGGGGGTACTGAGGGAAATTATGAGGGTCCTGGGTGGGATTTGGGGAGTGCACGGGTTTTAGAGGGCTACAGGATTTTGGGGACTGGAACTGTAAACTTCCTTCATCTCATTGACACGAACCTGGATTTTGGGGGTACAAGGGAAATTCAGGGGATTTGGGAAGTCCTGGAGATAGGTTTGGGAGGCCACAGAGTTTGGAGTGGAGGGTTTAGAGGATATAAAGTGAATTTTGGGAAGTGGGGAATTTTGGGAATTTTGGGAGTGAGGGAGTTCCTGATGGGCTTAGTGGGAATTTAGGGGGCCTGGGTTTTAGAGGTGGGGGGAAATTTGGAGGTTCGGGGAGTCCTGGAGTGGTTGGGAGAATTGGAGTTTTTGAGGGGATTTTGAAATTCTGAGTTCTGACTAGCATGCTGTCTCCCTAAACATGCAGACACGGTGCAGGGTTGGGAAATTCAGAGGATTTTGAGGTACTGGGAGGTCTGGAGGTGGGATTTGGGGGTACAGGAATTTTGGGGAATTTGGGAACTGAGGACTGAACCCTTCTTCATCTACGGCCCGACCACAGGAACCTGGGTTTGCATTTAGGGAATTTTAAGAAATTTTAAAAATTTTCTAAGGGGTCCTAAAATTAAGGATTTGAGGGATTTAGAGAGAGAATTTTGGGAGTCCCTGAAGGGGTACCTGAGGTTTGGGAGCCCACTAGCTGTATCTCCCGGCCCGACAGGAGCCTGGTTGGGAGATTTGGGGAATTGAGGAGGCCTAAGAAATTCAAGGTGTCCTAGGTGGGGTTTAGGGGGCATTTGAACAGGAATTTGAAATTTGGAGGTTTGGGGAGTCCTGGAGTGGGGGTTTGGGGAGGAGGGATTCTAATTTAGGGGCCCTAAGGAGGCCCCTGAGGGAGGGCTGAGGGGGAGTCCTATGTGGTTGGGAATTTTAGTTTTCAGAACTAGGGTTTTGAGGTTTGGAAACCTTAAGCCTTCTTCATCTCCCATTGACACAGACCTAGAGTTTTGCACAGGGGAATTTGGAAAATCCCAGAAGAATTTGGGAAAATTCAGGACACTTCCAGAGACCTAGGTGAGTTTTGGGTGGGGAGTTGAGGGATTTATTGGGGAGCTGAGGCCCTGGGAAGGCTAAGTTTTCGGGGGTCCTGGAAGGATTTGGGGGGCAGGAACCTGAGGTTTAGGGATTGGAAGTTTTGAGAGGGAGTCCTGGAGGATGGGGGCTAGAGACTATGGAGGTTTCAGAGGAGTCCTAGGTGGTGCAGAGAAACTAAGAGATTTTAAATTAAAGGGACTCATAATTAAGGCTTGATGGGAATTTTAGAGGTATAGGTTTTAGGAGGATTTTCTGGGGTTTAAGTGGGATTTAGAAATTTTATTTTGAAATTTCCAAAAGGAGGTATTGCAGGGGTTTCAGGGGAGTCCTAGTGGGGATTTGGGAGGTTTGAGGTTGTGGGGGTGGGAGGTGGGAATTTTAGAAGAGATTAGGATTTTCAGGGGTCCTGGGTGGGATTTGGGGAATTTTGGCTTGTTTGGGGGGATTTGGGTTTTAGGCGTCCTGGGTGGGGTTTTGGGGGATTTTAGAGTTGGAATTCCCGGAGATACAGAGGAAATTTAGGGAGATCCTGAGTGGGCTTGATGGGAATTTAGGAAATTTGGGTTTGAGAATTGAGGTTTAGGGGTCCTGGGTGGGGGGCTGGGGTTTTAAAATTCAGGAAGTAGGAAATTTTGGGGTTTAAGGGGGGTCCTGGGTGGTTTAAGGGGATTTGGGGAATTCCAGTGTCTGAAGAGATTTGGGGTATCCTGGGTGGGATTGGAGGAATTTTGGGGGGGAATTTAGGGGGGTGGGAATTTTAGAGGTGGGGGGAGTCCTAGATTGGGATTGGGAATTACCCCAGGTTTGGGGGCCCTGGGGTTTTAGGAGGTCCTGGGTGGGGTTTTAGGGGGGAGACTTTGAGGTTAGGAGGAATTTTAGGGGAATTGGGTGGTAGAATTTTTGGGGGTTTGGGGGGATCCTGGGTGGGATTTGGGGGAATTTTAGGGGTTTTCAAGGAGCAATTTGGGGTTTAGATTCATTTTAGGGTTTGGGGTGATTTTAGGGTGGAATTTTGGGAGTATTGGAGTGATTACAGGGGTTTTTGGATGGTAATTTTGAATGGTCTTTTGGAATTAGATTTTTGGGTGATTTTGGGTAATTTTAGAATTGATTCCCTGGGGGGTTTTGAGTGTTGTTAGTTTTGGGTGGATTTTGGGTTATTTTGAGGATGTGGTGCAGGGAGCAATGATTTTGGTGGGGATTTTAGGGTTTGGGGAGTAATTTTAGGTGTTTTGGGGTTGGTTTGGGGTGATTTTGAGATTGTTTTTTTTTTTTTGGGTTGGTTTGGGAGTTTTTGGGATGATTTGGGAAATTTAGAGGGATTTTAAGAGGATTGCAGGGAAGATTTAGAGGATTGCAGGGGGCTTTCAGGCTTTTAGGGTGTCCCCCCCGTTTTGGGAGTCCCCTCAAATCATTTTTTGGGTTTTGGGTCCCCCCAAATTACGAGGTCCCTCTTCCTCTTTTTGGTTTTGGTCTCTTCCCATTTTGGGATCTCCCACGTTTTTGGAGTTTTGGGATTCCCCCAATTACACAGGTCCCTCCTCCCATTTTTAGGATTCAAACCCCATTTTGGGGTTCCCCTCCCCACAGGAGTCCTCTCCCCCCCCGTTTTGGATCCTTCCCCCGGCCCTAGGTCCCCCCATTACCCCAGGGTCCCACACAGGAGTTTCCCCATTTTCAAGTGGTCACCCCCCATTTGCAGGGTCCTCTCCAGTTTCCTGGGGAGTTTTGGGATTCCCCATATTTTGGTCCCTTTCCCATTTTTAGAGTTCCCAGTTTTTGATTCCCTCACATTCTCTGGGTTTTGCTAGGGTCCCCCAGTTTTGAGTTCCCCCCATTTTGGGTTCCTCCCCCCTTTTGGTCTCTCCCCCCCCCCGTTTTGGGGATCTCTTCCCCATTTTGGGGTCCCATTTTTCAGGTCCCTTCCCCCATTTCTGGTTTCAGGGGATTACAATTTTGGGATCCCTTTCCTATTTTGAGGGTCCCCAAATTCTGGGATCCCTTTTCCCATTTAAAGGTCCCCATGGGTTTGGGACTTTTGGGGTCCCTCCCATTTCAGGATCCTTTCCCATTTGCAGGTCCTCCCAATTTACAGGTCCCTCCCATTTTAGGAGTCCCTCTCCCCGTTTCTGGGTTTTAGGGTCCCTCCCCATTTTGGGATCACTTCCCATTTTAGGGGTCCCTCCACATTTTGGGTTTTTTTAGGGGTGTCCCCCCTCCCCATTTTGGGGAGCCTCCCCCCGATTTTGGGTTTTAGGATTCCCAGTTTTAGGGTCAAACCCCATTTTAGGGTTCCTCCCCCTTACAGAGATCTCTCACGTTTTACAGGATCCTTTTATTTCAGGGGTCCCCCATTTTGGGGTCCCCCATTGCCCAGGGTTCCCCTGTTTTCGGGGTCCCTTCCCATTTGGGGTCCCTCTCCCCTGTTCTGGGTTTCCAGGATTACTCATTTTAGGGTCCCCTCCCCCCGTTTGGCAGTTTTAGGGTCCCCGTTTTGGGATCCCTTTCCCATTTTGGGGTTCCCCCACGTTTTTGGAGTCCTCCCCGGTTTTGGAGTTTTGGGGTCCCTCCCACATTTCTAGGTTTTTAGGGTCCCTCCCCCCGTTTTTTTAGGGTCCCTTCCCCACATTTTTTAGGGTCCCTCCCCCTTTCTGGGTTTTAGGACCCTCCCATTTTAGGATCCCTTTCCCATTTTTGATTCCTCCACCCCATTTTAGGTTTTGGGGTGTCCCCACCCCATTTTGGTTTCCTCCCGATTTTTTGGTTTTAGAGATTCCCACAGTTCTTGGGAGTCCCCCCACAAAGTTCCTCCCCCTTGCCCCAGGGTCCTCTCCCCCCCGTTTTAGGATCCTTCCCATTTTGGGGTCCCCCATTTCAGGGGTCCCTTCCCATTTAGGAGTCCCCTCCCCCATTTCTGGTTTTGGGTCCCCAATTGCAGGATTGCCCTCCCATTTTGGGAGTCCCCACCCTTCGTTCTGGGTTTTTTGGGGTCCCTCCCCATTTTAGGATCCCTTCCCATTTTGGGGTCCCATTTTAGGGTCCCTCCACAGGTTTTTAGGGTCCCTCCCCTTTGCCGGATCCTGTCCCATTTTGGGACCCTTCTCCCGTTTTGAGTTTTGGGGTGTCCCCTCCCATTTTGCAGGGCACCTCCCCCCAGGTGCATAGGGTTTTAGGGGTCCCCAGTTTTGCAAGTCCCCAGCACAGTTCCCTCCCCCCCTTTTTAGGGATTTTACAGGCCCACAGGGGTTCCCCCATTTTCATCAGGTCCCTTCCCCCATTTTTTTGGGGATTCCCTCACCACATTCCTGAGTTTTGGGGTCCCCGCCATTTTTGGATCCCTTCCCATTTTGGGTTCCCCGTTTTAGGGTCCTCCCCCATTCCTGGAGTTTTTGGGGTCCCCCAGTTTAAGGGTCCCCCTTTTTAGGGTTCCTCCCCACTTTGGGGTCCTCCCCCCATTTTGGGGATCTCCTTCTGACCCTGAGATCCCCTTCCCCTACGTTACAGGGTCCCCTCCCCATTTCAGGTTTTTGGGAGTCCCCAGATTTAGAGGTCCCCATTTTAGGGGTTCTCCACCCCTTTTTAGAGGTCTCTCCTACATTTCCCAGGGATCCTCTTCCCATTTTCAGGGTCCCTTCACATAGCTACTTTTAGGGTCCCTACTACATTTCTGGGTTTTTTTTGGGGTCCCCGTTTTGGGGTCCCCCATTTTAGGGTTCCTCCCCCTTTTTGGGGTCTCTCCCCCGTTTTGGGGATCTCTTCCTGGTTTTGGAGTCCTTCCCCGTTGTTGGGTCCCTCCCCATTTCTGGTTTTTGGGTCCCTCCTCGTTTTGAGGTCCCTTCCCCCGTTTTTTGGGGTCCCTTCCCTGGGTTTTGGGGTTCCCCTCCCCATTTTTGGATCCCTTTCCCATTTTTGGGGTCCCTCCACGGTGGGTGTTACACCATTTTTGGGGCTTTTGATTTTGGGTTTTGGGGTCCCCAGTTTTTGGGTCCCCACATTTTTGGGTTCTCACCGTTCGGGTTTTTCCCCCATTTGGGATCCCTTTCCCCATTTTTGGGTCCCCTTTTTGGGGTCCTCCCCATTTTTGGGGTTCCCCCTATTTTTGGGGTCCCTTCCACATTTTTTGGGGGTCCCTTGTTTTAGTTTTGGGATTTTTTAGGGTCCCCCGTTGTGGGGTCCTACATTTTTTGGGGTCCCTCCCCATTTTGGTGCCTCCATTTTGCTGGGGTCCCTTCCCCATTTTTGGGGTCCGCCCTTTGGGGTCCCTCCTCTTTGCTGTTTTGGGGTCCCCAGTTTTTTGGGATCCCTTTCCCATTTTGGGGTCCCTCCCCTCGTTTCTGGGTTTTGGGGTCCCCGGGGTCCCCGGCATTTTGGGTTCCCCCTTTTTTTGGGGTCCCTCTCCCAGTTTTGGGAGTTTGGGGTCCTTTCCCCGTTTTTGGGTCCTTCCCCGTTTTGGGAGTCCCCTACCCATTTTGGGGTACCTCCCCCGTTTTGGGTTTTAGGGTTTTGTTTGGGGTCCCCATTTTTGGGTTCTCCCGTTTTTGGTTTTGCGTCCCCCGTTTTTGGGATTCCCCATTTTGGGGTCCCCAGATTTTTGGGTTTTAGGCGTCCCCGTTTGGGTTTTGGGGGTCCCAAGTTTGGGGTCCCTCACTTTACCTCTTTGGGTTTTGGGTCCCCCGTTTTGGGGTCCCCACCCTTCCGTTTTTGGGTCCCCTCTCTGGGTTTGGGGTCCCTCCCCCGTTTTGGGTTTTAGGGTCATGCCCCCGTTTGGGGGTCCTTCCCCCGTTTTGGTTTAGGGTCACCCTGGTTTTGGGGTGAGCCTGTCCTTGTGGGTGCTCAAGCGCCAGGAGGCTGCATTAGCTTTGGGCTTGAAGGGTGGCCTCCAGCTGGGATTGGGGAGAAAAAGGGAGCAGGGGAATTTGGGGAAAAACAAGTTGGGGAAAAACCGAGTTGGAGGGAAAAAGCAGTGGGGGAAAAACCAGATTGGGGAGAAAAACCGAGGTGGGGGAAAAATGTGGGGGAAAGAGCCGGTTGAGGGGTGGGGGGAAAAACAAAGGTGGTGGGAGAGGCAGATTAGGGAAAAGAGCAGGTGGGGGAAAAGGCAAGGTGGGGAGGAAGAACAGGGGGTAAAGGTGGGGAAAAACAGATTGAGGGAAAAGCAGGATTGGGGAAAAGGCAAAATTGGGGAGAAAAACGAGATTGGGGAAAAACTGAATTTGGGGAAAAAATAAAATTGGGGAGAAAAAAAAACAAATTGGGGGAGAAGAGCGAGATTTGGGGAAAAGCTGGGGATTAGGGAGGAAAACGAGTGGGAGAAAATCAAGTTGGGGGAAAAGCAGAGTTGGGAAAAAAACAAGAAATTGGGGAGAAAAAACAGATTGGGTAGGGGGAAAAATATAAATTGGGGAAAATAAATTGGGGAGAAAAAAGGTGGGAAAAGAAGAAAATTGGTGAAAAATCGAGATTAGGGAAAAGAAATCAGAAGTGGGAAAAATTAAAATTGGGGGAGGAAGACTCAGTTTAGGGAAAAAAAAAAAATTGGGGAGGAAAACCAGAGTGGGAGAAAGGGGAATTAGGAAAAAATAGAGTTGGGGAGAAAAATCGAATTGGGGGAGTTGGAAAAACCGTAGTGGGGAGGAAAAAAAATTGGGGGAGAAAAGCGGAATTAGGGAAGAAAACACGAGGGGAGGGGAGAAAAAATAAAATTGGGGGAAAAATCCGGGAATTAGGGAAAAACCGAAATTGGGGAGAAAAACGGTTTGGTTTGGGGTAAGAATTGGGAGAAAAACCGAGATTAGGGAAAAAGCAAGTGGTGGGAGAAGAATGCAGGTGGGAAAAACCGAGGTGGAATTAGTGGGAAAGCAGGTTGGGAAGAAACAAAATTGGGGAGGAAAAGAATTGGGGGAGAAAAAACAAAATTTGGGAGAAAATCCGGATTAGGAAAAAACAAAATTGGGGGAGGAAAAAGAATAAGGTGGGAAAAATAAAATTGGGAGAAAAACCGGAATTAGGGAAAAGCCGAGATTGGGGAGAAAAAAACAGAGTTGAGGAGAAAAATCCGGGTGGGGAAAAAACAGAAGTGGGGAGAGAAAAAGAGAAACAAAATTGGGGAGAAAAACAAGAGAATTGGGGAGAAAAATCCGGAATTAGGGAAAAAAACAAATTGGGAGAAAAAGACTAAAAAATTGGGAGAGAAAAGCAGATTCAAGGAAAAATATGAAATTGAGGGGAGAAAAAAACTGAAATTGGGGAGAAAAAAAAGCCTAAAATTAGGGAGAAAATCAAGTTAGGAAAAAAACAAAATTGGGAGAAAAAACAAAGTGGGGGAAAACCCGGAATTAGGGAAAAAGAAACAAAAGTGGGGGAAAAAAAAAAACAAATTTCTGGGGAGAAAAAACAGAATTGGGAGAAAAAAACAAATTGGGAGAAAAGAAAATGTCATCAATTTAGGAGGAAAGACAAAATTGGGGGAAAAAAAAAAATAAACAAAGTTGAGGGAGAAAAAACAAAATTGGGGAAAAAAACAAGAGTGGGAGAGAGAAAGAAACTTGGATTTAGGGGAAAAAATTAGGAAAAAAAAGAAGAAGAAAACCAAAAATTGGGGACATACAAATCAGTGCCACTCCCCAAAGAAATCTGGTTTTAAAGTGTTTTTTCTTGTCAAAAAAAATGGTTTTCCCTAAAAAATCTTTCACCCCAAATGGGGAGTTGTCCCCCGAGAAAAATAGAAATTTTCCTCCAATTTAACTTTAAAATTAATTTTTTCCCCTCAAAAAGTGATTTTTTCCCCGAAAAACTGGTTTCCCCAAAATCAGTTTTACTAAGGTCTCAATTGCACAAAGTGGGCCTCCTAAAAAGGCGTGTTTTCTCCCCCAAAGGTGGGAGGTTTTACTAAAAATGAATAGGGCTTCCCCAAAATTCAATTTTTTCCGCCAATTCTTTTTTTAAAAATGGGGGGATTTCCAAAACTGGGTTTTTTGAATTCGATTTTTTTTCCCAAAAAAGAATCAGGTACCCCAAAATTCCCCAAAATTCGATTTTTTCCCAAGAATTTGGTTTTCCCAAAGGAGTTCTTTCCACCCCAAGAAATTCAATTTTTGCCTCAAAAATTAATTTTTTTTTTTTTTTCCCAAAACATTCTGATTTTTCCACCAAAAGAATTATTTTCACAGTTTTTAAAAATTCGATTTTTCCCCAGAATCCGTTTTTTTTTCCCCAAGAATTCGGATTTTCCCCCAAAATTCGATTGCAATAAAATCAATTTTTCCCAAAATTCAATTTTTCCAAAAAGAGATTCGATAGGCACTTAAAATTTTTGATTGCAATTGGTTTTTTTTCTAAAGTCCAGATTTTTTTTCCCCGAAATCATTTTTTTTTTCACCAAGAAAGAGTTCAGATTTTTTTCCCAAAAAAATTCGGATTACTTTCACAAAAAGTCATTTTCTTCCAAAGTTTCGATTTTTCCCAAAAGAATCGCTTTCCCCAAAAGTTCAGGTTAAAAACACAAGTTACGGTTGTTCCACACAAAAAAATTCAAAATTTTTTCACAAGAATCAGATTTTTCGCTGAATTTCAGTTTTCTCTTTAAGGCAATTTTCTTCTCCCAAATTTTGATTTTTCCCACTGCCAAAGATTGAATTTTTTCCCCAAACATTCGGAGTTTTTTTTTTTTTCCCCAATTTCAGTTTTTTTTCCCACAGAGATTCTTTTTTCCTTCAAAAATTCGATTTTTCCCAAAAGAATTCAATTTTTTTTCCCCAAAATCCTTTTTTAAAAACTGGGGTTTTCCACCTAAATTACCCAGTTTTTCCCCAAAAATGCAATTTTTTCCCCAAACAAGCTAGTTTTTTAAAAATTGATTTTTTTCCCACCCAAATTTGTTTTTATACAGAAGGTGTTTCTTTTCCCCAAAATTCAGCTTACAAAAGTTCCCGTTACTTTCCCTTCAAAAATTCGATTTTCCTCAATAAAACCGAACACTTACAAAAAAAGGCTCGGGTTTCCCAAAAAATTCAGATTTTCCCAAAAGAATTTAACTTTTCCCCAAAAAAAATTCAATTTTTTTTTTTTTCTCCCAAAAAAAGTCATTTTCCACTTCAAAAATTCGATTTTTTCACAAAATCCATTTTACACCCCAAAAGAGCTCTGGGATTTTTTTCCCCAAAATACCGGTTTTTAAGAGATAAATTGCCCCAAAACTCCGAGTTTTTTCCCCAAAAACTCAGTTTTTTTTTTCCCAAAAATGTTTTTTAGAATCGTTTTTCCTTCAAATCTAATTTTTTTTCCCCAAAAATTCCATTTTCCCAATTCAAAAAACAGGTTACCAATTGATTTTCCCCAAAATTGTTTTCAGAATTCTGTTTTCCACAAAGAAAACTCAGTTTTTTTCCCAAAAATCAGGATTTTTTAGTACAGGTGCCTGAAAAAAATCGATTTTTTTTCCTTCAAAAATTAGAGATTTTTTCCCAATTTCATTTTTCCCAAAATTCTTTTCCTTCAAAAATTCGATTTTTTTAAAAAAATTCAATTTTTCACAAAATTCGATTTTCCCCAAAAGTAACTTTTCCCCAAAATTCAGTTTGCCCCAAAACTGGTTGCGCTTCCCCCAAAGAGGCTGGATTTTTCCCAGCTTCGGGATTTTCCCCAAAAGAAACTCGGATTTACTTTAAAAGCTAGGTTTTAATTCAATTTTTCCCCAAAGAATGGCACTTTCTCCAAAGCCCCAGATTTTTTTTTTCCCAAAAAAATCGCTTTTCTCAAAAACCCCACAGATTTTTTTCACAAACCCCAGATTTTTTTCCCCAAAACCCCAGATTTTTTCTAAAACATGGTTACGATCCCAATTTCCCTTTCCCGAACTTCTTGGTTTCACCCAAAGCCTCTAGATTTTACCCCAAAAAATGGCTTTTCCCCAAAGCCCCAGATTTTTTTTTCCCCCAAAACTCAGATTTTCTGAACTCCTGATTTCCCTTTTCCCGAACTCATTAGGGTTTCCCAAAACTTCGGATTTTTAAAAATGCGGCTTTTCCCCAAAACTTTCTAGTTTTCCACCAAAACTAGGTTTTTTTCACAAAAACTCAATTCTTTCCCAAAAAACCCCAGATTTTTCCAAAACCCCCAGATTTTTTCACAAATTTTTGGATTTTTTTTTACCAGTCCCAAATTTCCTTTTCCACCATTGGGTTTCGCCCCCAAAACTGGAATTTTCCCTAAAAGTGAATTTTACTTTTTGAACTTCCTTGGGTTTTTCCACAAAACTGAATTTTTTTTTCCACCCAAACTCCCAAATTCCCCTTGCCAGAAATCGCTTAGTTTTTGCCCCAAAACCCCAGATTTTTACCCCCAAAATGCTTTTTTTTTTTGAAACCCCAGATTTTTTTCTAAAACCCCAGGTTTTCCCCAAAACCTCAGATTTTTTCCACCCCAAAATCCCAATTTGCCTTTTTAAAATCATGGATTTTTAAAACCCCAGTTTTACCCCAAAAGCTCATTTTCCCCAAAACCCCCCAGATTTTTTTCCAAAACCCCTGATTTTTCCTGCATTTGATTTTTTTCCCGTCCCAATTCCCCTTTTCCCGTCCTTGGTTTTTAAAACCCCAGATTTACTGCAAACCCCAAGATTTTTTCCCAAAACTAGATTATTTTTAAATTTTTGATTTTTTCCCCGACTCCCCAATTTCCCTTTTTCCCCAAACTTCCTTGGTTTTTTCCCAAAACCCGGATTTTTAAAATCCAAATTCCCCTTCCCAAAATGGTGGTTTTTGCTTCAGCATACCGGGCCGAACCTTAAGCGCCCATCCGTTGGAGTTGGCGAGCTTGGAGAATTTCCGCTCAGGTCTGAAATGTTCATGCCATGGCAGCACAGGGTGGGTACAGAACAGGTGAGCCACGTCCTGGAATGGAAGTTTGGAAGTGAGAAATCCCGAGGGGAAAGCGGAAAAGGTCAAAAATGGGGGAATTTGGGAAAAAAAAATGGAAAAAAGATTGAAAAAAAATGAAACTAGAAATGGGAAAAAATGAGGAAAAAAAAAAAAAGTGAAAGTGGAAATAAAAAAGGGGAGATTGATTTAGGGTGAGCCCGCAATCCAGCCTAGAGGAAATGGAGAGAGTTGCAGGGAAAATCTAGAATCGGAAGATATAAAAATGAGAAAATTAAAAAAATGGGAAAAATTGAAAAATGGGGAAAAATGGGGGAAAAGCCCTAGAATAAAAGGGGGGAGGAATAGAGATTAGGGTGAACCCGATCCACCTAAATTGAAGAGAATTTGGAAATCAGGGGGAAAATGGAAATTATAAAACGAGGAAAATTCTAAAAAAAAAAAAATGGGGAAGAAATACGAAAAAATGAAAAATGGGGAAGCAGGGGAAAAAGGGAAAATAAAGGGAATGGGAGGGTTTGGGTGAGCCAAATCTATGGAATGAGAGAGAGAGTTTGGGAAATCCGGGGAAATGGGAAGAGAGAGAGTCTCTACAAAGAGAAATGAAGCATTCAAAAAATGGGGGGAAAAAAGTGATTAGAAAAATGGGAAAAATGGGAAAAATGTCTGAGGGAAAAAAATGGGGAAAAATGAAGAATAAAAAGGAAGTCTGAGAAGTTAAGTTTAGAGCCACGTCCACCCTAAAATTGGAGAGAGAATTTGAAATCCGGGGAAGGAAATGGAAAATTATAAAAGGAAAATGGGAGAGAATTAAAAAAAAATGGGGAAAAATACGAAAAATAAGCCAAAAATGGGGGGAAAAAGCGAGGGAAAAAAGGAGAATGGAAATAAAAAGGGAATGGAGGGTTTAGGTGAGCCGATCCCACCTGGGAGATAGAGAGGGGGATTTAGGAGGAAAATCCAGGAAGTAGGAAATTATCGTGAGAAAATTAAAAAAATGGAAAAAATCCGGGAAAAATGGGAAAAACAGGCAAAAGTAAAGTCCTAAAATCGAATCGGAGGTTCGGTGAGCCATTGGCCCTGGAGATGGAAGGAAGAGGTGGGGAAGAGAAATCGGAGAAAATCGGAAAATTCAGAAATCAGGGAAATTAAACATCAGGGAAAAATGGCATCAAACCATCGGGGATAAATAAATTGAGGGTTTGGCCAGCCTGGGATAAGGAGAGGGAGGTCAGGGGAAAAATCCGGGAAAAATGGAAGAATTCATCTCGGGGGGAAGTGAAAGGTGGGAAATTAGGGAAAAAAAATGGGAAAATGGAAGAAAATAGAAGGGGAAAATGGGAAAAATGGAGGAGGTGGGGGTTTAGCCAAGCTACCGATGGAAAGAAAGTGGGGGGAAATCCGGGGAAAATGGGAAAAGTGAATGGGAAAATTTTTAAAATGGAAGTGGAAAAATTGGGGAAAAAATGGGGGAAAATGGGAGCGTGAGGAAAAAAACCGGGAAAATAAAAGAGGGGTGTGAGGGTTTAGCATTAGCCTAGGATTGGAGAGAGAATTTACAGGGGAAAATCCGGAGGAAATTATAAAATAGAAAGGAATTTTTAAAAAGAGGAAAGGTTCAAAAATGTGGGAAAAAGAATGGGGCTTGGGGAAGAAATGGGGGATGGAGGGTTTGGGGTGGAAAGCCGCGTCACCCTGGGAGGAGAAAGAGGTTTGGGGGAAATCCGAGGGAAATGTAGAGGAGAAAATTCAAAATGAGGGGGTGAAAAAATTGGGAAGTGGAAGAAAAATGGGGAAAAGAGAAATGGGGAAAAATGGAAGAAAAATGGGAAAATCAGGAAAATGGGGGAAGAAAAGAGGGGGAGACAGAGGACGTTGAGCCCACGTCCAGCTGGAATTGGAGAGAGAACAGGAGATCCGGGGAGGGAAAATGCGAGGAGAAAAAGAGAGATTAAGAAATAGGAGAAAAAGTGGAAAGAGAGAAATGAGTTGGGAAAAATGGGAAAATGGGAAAAATGGGGGAAAATGAGGAAAAATATGAGGAAAATGGGAAATAAAAGGGGGTGGTTTGGCCACCCTGGAGTTGGAAGAGATTGGGGGAGATCCGGGAAGATGGAGAATTTTAAAAATGAGAATTTTAAAAATGGGAAAAAGGTTGGGGATGGGGAAAAGATGTGGTCAGAACTGGGAAAATGGGGCTCGAGGGGAAAAAATAGGAATGGAGGTTTGCGATTGAGCCGTCAGCCTGGAACTGGAGAATTGGGGAAATCCGGGGAAAATGGGAGAAAGAATTAAAATAAAAATGAAATGCAAAGACAAAAATGGTCAAAATGCTTGGCAAAAAATGAGGGAAAATAGGGAAAAGTGGATGGGGAATGGTTTTGGAATTTTGGGGTTAATTTTTGGGGTTTTTAATTGGTGATTTAAGCGATTTTGGGGTTGTTTTCAGGGTCCTTTTGGGGATTTTGGGGCTGGTTTTGGGGATTTTAAGGTGGTTTGGGGTTCATTTTTAGGGGTGGCTGGTTTGGGGGATTTTTAAGGGGCGGATTTAGATTTTGTTTTGGGATTTTTCAGGGGTGGTTTTAGGCTGGTTTGGAGATTTTTAAAGCGTGTTTCTGGGATTATTTTTCCAGGATCCATACGCTGGTTTTGATTTACAAGAGCTGGTTTTGGGGTGACCACAGCTGGGATGTTTGGCTTGTTTGGAATTTTTTCAGAATTGGTTGTAGCCGGATTAATTTTCAAGGATGAAATTGGTTTTGGGGATTTTTGGGATTTTTAAGGTGGTTTTAGAGGGATTTTTTAGGAGTGGTTTGAGGTTCTGTTTTGGGATTTTTAAGGTGGGTTTTGATCAGGTTTGAGGATGGAGGTTATTTTTGATTTTTAAGTGGTTTTGGGGATTTTTAAGAAGCTGGTTTTGGGTTGGTTTGAAAGCTGGTTTTAGATTTTTCGGGTGATTTTACGAGGTTCTTTGAGTTTTGGCTGGTTTCTGGGGATTTTTTAGGGTGCGTTTTCACGTTATTTTAGGTGACGGGGATTTATTTTGTGGTTTCGAGGTTATTTTTGGCATTTTTTAGATGAGGTTTGAGAAGTTTACTGTTTTGGGGATTTTTGATGGTTTGGAGGGTTTTCAGGCTGGTTTGCGGATGTTTTCAGGGTACTGGCTGGTTTAGGGGATATTTTTGGGAATTGGTTTTGTGAATTATATTTCGAGATTTGCTGCGGTGAATGCAGCGATTTTGGAGTGGTTTTCATGTTCTGATTTTTGGTAGGTTTGAGGTTACTAGAGGTGGTTTTGCGGGTTTTCGTATCTATCAGGATTTACCGGCCTGGTTTGATTTGGGAGTGGATTTTGCAGGGGTTTTAGTAGCGGGATTTACTGGCTGGTTTCTGCAGGATTTTTAAAGGGTGGTTTTGGCCCGTTCATTTCGGGATTTTTAAGGTGGTTTTAGGGGTTTTAAAAGCTGGTTTGGGGTTGATTACCGAGATTTTACGATTTTGGCTGGCTTTGATTTTCTAAAGCCCGGTTTTGGGGTTTTGGGTTTAATTTTTGGGCTGGCTTTTGAGGGATTTTTGTGGTTTAGGGTTTTGGGATTTTTAAGTGGAGTTTTGGGGATTTTAGGGTGGTTTCAGGGGTTCTGAATTTTTAGGGATTTTGGCTGGTTTGGGAGTGCAGGGTGTTTTGGGAGTTAATTTTTTGGGATTTTTGAGGCAGGTTTAGGGGATTTTTGTCGTTTTTCACGTCTTTAACTGGCCCACTAGGGGCTGGGTCGATTTTTGTTTTGGGATTTTACAGGCTATGGTTCTGCGTGTTTTCCCAGGATCTAGGTTCTGGGGTTTTGCGACTATTTTTACGGGTGGTTTTGGAGGGGTGTTTTCCACGGGATTTTAGGTGATTTTAGGGTGGTTTTCGAGTGAGATTTTGAGGTGTTTCTGGGCTGGTTTTAGTGCTGCGTTTTGGGTGGTTTGGGATATTTTAGGCTGGTTTTGTGTTTTGGGAGGTGCGGGCTGGAGTGGTTCCTAGCGGAGTTTTGGGCTGGTTTTAGAGAGGGTTTTGATTTCTTTGGGATGTTTTTGTGGTTTTAGAGGTGTTTGTGGGAGATTGGTTTAGTGGGTTTTTGGGTGTCTAGATTGTTTTCGGTGTTTTGTCACGCCCTCACCAGGCTGTAGGGGCGGCACTCACTTGCGTCTCGGCCCCTCCCGGCTACGCTGCACTTTCCCGAAGAGCGATAAAACCTGCAGGAACCCAAAAATCACTCGAGAAATCACTGCAGTGTCTACAAGTCAAGCAAAATCCACTCGCAAAAATCAACCCCAAATCAGCCAGAGAAATCACTCCGATCAACCCAGAAATCACGCAAATATCATCAAATCGCGAAAATCACCCCAAATGACCCCAAAAATCACAAAATCATCCAGAATCACCCCAAAATCATCCAAAAGATCAGCCAGGAAATCACCCCGAAAATCATCAAAATCATCCCGAAAATCCAAAAACACGAGAATCATCAAAATCACCCCAAGTGACCCAAATTGGCCCAAAGATCACACAGTCAATGAGTCTGCAAAATCCTTTGCAGAATCATCAAATCGAATCACTTTGGGCTCTTGAAATCATTTTAGATAATCGAATCTACCCCAAAGATGGCCCAAAGATAGCTTTGATCAATCTACTAAAGAATATCTAAGTGCTCCCTCAAGTCAACTCTCTGGAATGTGATCTCTTTAGAATGCTTGAGAATCAGCCGAATCAACACCCAAAGTCCAAAATCATTGGTCATGCAGAATGGAAGCCAAAGAATCCCTTTACAGATCACTTGCAAGATCGTTGGAGTGCTTTGAGATAGTAGAGCCACCCCAAAGATCAGTACTAAGATATGCAGTGAATCACTTTAGATGTGCAGGTCTTGAGATCATTACAAGAATCCTTTAAAGTCTTTTAGAATACTTGAGAGAGGTGCATAAGTCTTTGAGTCTTTGAGATCATCCAGGATCTAACTCGATCACTTTCAGTCCCCTTTTAAGATCACTTTGCATTTGAAGTCAGTAGAATCACATTGCAGAGTCTCCCCAAAGATTAATAGGGTCACTTTGAGAGTGTCCCAGTCATCCCCAGATGTCAGATCACTTACAAAGTCTGCCTCAAGATGCCCAAAGTCATTCCCAAGTCACTGATCACTTACAAAGATCTGCAAGATCTTCAGAATCTTGAGAGATTCTATCTGAGAGAATCCTTGCAAGGTGTTTGGAGATCACTAGAGTCATGAGATGCCCTCAATCCCATACACAGAATCAGGCTAGGCCCAGCCCAAAATCATGCCCCAAGATCTTGCCCCAGAATGGCCAAGTACTTACAGGCCAATTAAAGATAGCTGAATCACTTTGAAAGTCTGCAGTCTTTAAAGTGTTAAAGATCATACAAGTTATGATCACTGCCAGATAGCTGAGTTCATTACAAGATCACTTGCCCAAAGATCAGTGGGAATTATACAGAATCGGCCCAAAGGATATTTGAGATCTTTGAATCCTTTAAAGTGGCCAAAAGGTATTTGAGAATGCTTTGAATGGTAAATCCTTTGACCCACCCAGTCACTAGGATCACCAGATCACTTTAAAAGAATCCATGCAGGAATGCTGAGTCATCAGAATAGAGATGCACAAAAGGATTCCTCCAAAACTAGGCAGATCCTCCCAGAGTGCTAGATCCATTTAGGGGGTCAAGCACTTGAGTTCTTCCGAGAATCTTTGATGGATCTCAAATCACCCCAGAAATCATCGAGGAACCTCAAAATTCTCTAAAGTCCCCAAATCCAGCTCCAAAAAATGCAAAATTCAAAAATCTCCAAAATGGGAAAAATCTCCAAAGAAGTTGTCGAAATTCCCCATAAAATAACAGGAAAAATCCCCAAAAAGCGGGAAAATCCCAAAAATGCCCAAAATCCCAAAACACAAAACTCTCAAAACCCCCAAAATCCAGGGAAAAACATTAAAATACCCAAAATAATGGGAAAAAAATTTAAAAAACCCCAAAATCAAATAAACCCCCAAAATAATGGGAAAAAAACCTCGACCCCCAAAAATCCCAAATTAACCCCCAAAATATATGTGAAATCCTTTCAAAACCCCCAAATGCTGGGAAAAAACCTAAAAATGCCAAAATAATGGAGGAAAAACCCAAAAATGAGAGACACCCCCCCCAAAATACGGGGAAAGAAATCCTCCCCAAAAATGGGAAAAATCCCCAAATCCCAAAGTCCCCCAAACACAGAATAAGGGAAAAAATCACATGGAAAAAATCAGAAAACCCCCTAAAATAATGAGAAAAAAATCGAAAAATGCCAAAAATCGAAAAGTAAAAAATCCCAAAGATCTAGAATTCCCCAAAAGAAACTCCCAAAGATCCCGAAATCCCAAAAAATCCCAAAAGGGATTCCCGAGACTACAAGCCCTGGCCCTTTAAGCCTAGATCTCTGCCTGTGCAGCGTGGGGGCAGGGGCTGGGCCAGGCACTGGGTGCAGGCCTGCGAGTGGAACCACTGCCAGCTTGGGCTGCACTGCAGCATCTTCAGGTTCAGCTCGAGGAGATAGGGTGGGAATTAGGGAATTTTGGGGATCTGAAATTTGGGATTTTTTAAGGATTCAGGGGGATTTTGGGGATTTTTTAGGGATGTTTCTGGAAGAATTTTTCAGGGATGGAGTTTTTGGGACTTTTTTAGGGGATTTTTGGAGATTTTGGAGATTTTTAGGATTTTTGAGGGGATTTTTGAGGGATTTTTCAGGATTTTTGGGGATTTTTGGGGATTTTTGAAATTTTGAGAGTTTTTTGGGAGAATTTTTTGAGATTTTTGGGGGGATCTTTAGGGGATTTTGGGGGATTTTTTGGGGATTTTTTGGAATTTTGATTTTCTGGGGAATTTTTTTGAGATTTTTGGGGATTTTTTGGGGGAAATTTTTCGGGAATTTTTTTGGGATTTTTTGGGATTTTTGGGATTTTTTCTGGGACTTTTTGGGGATAGGGGGATTTTTAGGGGATTTTTGGGATTTTCTGGGGATTTTTCGATTTTTGGGGATTTTGAACTTTTGAGGAATTCTGGGGGGATTTCAAAAAGATTTTAAAGGGATTTTTTGGGGGGATTTTTGGGGGCGCTGGGAACATCTTCAAGTTCCAGCTCATTTTGATGGGAATTAGGGATTTTGGGGATTTTGGGAATTTCTGGGAATTTTTGGGATTTTTTTGGGATTTTTTTGGGAATTTTTTGGGATTTTTTGGGGATTTTTTGGGGATTTTTTTGGGATTTTTGGAGAATTCTGGGGGGATTTCAAAAGATTTTAAAGAGGGGGTTTTAGGGGGATTTTTGAGGGCGCTGGGAAGCATCTTCAGGTTCCAGCTCGGGAAACTGGAAATTTGGGAATTTGGGAATTTTGAGTAGAATTTGGGGGAATTTTGGGATTTTTTGGTATTTGTTGGAATTTTTGGGATTTTTTGGGAATTCTGGGGGGATTTTAGGAGATTTTTAGGAATTTTTTAGGGAGCACTGGGAGCATCTTCAGGTTCCAGCTGGGATGGGAATTTGGGAATTCGAGATTTGAAAATTTGGGAATTTTGGGAAATTTTGGGAATTTTGCGGGATTTTTTCGAAATTTTGGGAATTTTTGGAGATTTTTTAGGGGATTTTTGGGAATTCTGGGGGGGATTTTGGAAGATTTTTAGGAATTTTTGGGGAGCTCTGCAGCATCTTCAGGTTCCAGCTCTGCGAGTGAGAATTCAGAATTCGGGATTTTGGGAATTTTTGGGAATTTTTTGGGATTTTTTTGGGATTTTTTTTTATTTTTTGGGAATTTTTTGGGAATTCTGGGGGGATTTTAGGAGATTTTTAGGAAATTTTGGGGAGCGCTGGGAGCATCTTCAGGTTCCAGCTGGGATGGAGAATTTGGGAGTTTGGGAATTTTGGGAATGTTTGGGAATTTTTGGGGGATTTTTGGGGAATTTTTGGGATTTTTGGGGAATTTTTTGGGGAATTCTGGGGGATTTTAGGAGATTTTAGGAAATTTTGGGGGCGCTGGGAGCATCTTCTGGTTGCAGCTGCGATGGGAATTCAAGGGAATTTGGGAAGGTTGGGAATGTTGGGAATTTTTTGGAATTTTTGGGGGATTTTTGGGGGAATTTTTTGGGAAATTTTTTGGAATTTTGTGGGAATTCTGGGGGGATTTAGGGGAGGTTTTGGGGGGATTTTTAGGGGATTTTGGGGAGCTCTGGGAGCATCTTCAGCTTCTAGCTGGGAAAGGAAATTTGGGAATTTTGGGGATTCGGGGAATTTTTGAGAATTTTTGGGGAATTTTTTGGGGAATTTTGGGGAAATTTTGGGGAATTTTGGAGAGTTTTGGGGTGATTTGGGCCTTTCAGGCTCTTTTGGGGGGGCAGTTTAGGGTCATTTTGGGCTATTTTAACTGAGATACTTGAATTTCGAAATTTTTGGCCAGGAATTTTTGGGAATTCAGGATTTTTTGGAATTCCGGGATTTTTTTAATGCGGAATTCCAGGAATTTTTGGATCATCACTGTCTGGGCTCCTGCAGCAGCATTTAGGGCTGTGCGGGTGGAATTTAGGGCAGATTTGGGGTTTCGGGACCATTTTGGGGCCGTTTTGGAGTCATTTGGCCGGGATTTTTTTGAATTCGGGATTTTTTAGAAATTCAGGAGTTTGGCACCATCACTATCTAGAGCTCCCTGCAGAACATTTGGGCTATGCAGAGTCAGCGAGCAGAGACGAGTTTAGGGGCAGATTTAGGGGCAGATTGGGGTTTGGGGACCATTTTGGAGGGCCAGTTTTGGAGTCATTTTAGGTTATTTTGGCGGGATTTTTTGAGGAATTCAGGATTTTTCAGGAAGTCAGGAATTTCGGCCACCACATCACTGTCTGGGCTCCCTGCAGGAACATTTGGGGCTATGCAGGTGAAATTTAGGGGCCGGTTGGGGTTTCGGGTCCATTCCGGGCGTTTTTGGGAGCTATTCGAGATGCGTTTTTCAGGGATTTTTCAGGATTTTTTAGGGGAGTTCCAGGTTTTGGGATGCGGTGCTGCCGTGACTCACCTGGCGAGACCGCGCAGTAGCAATGGCAGTGCTGGAGGTTATTGCAGGTCATGACGGGTCCCAGTCCAGCGCCCGGCAGCGCGGTCAGCGCCCGATTTCATCGAACATCGCCAGCGCCTGCAGCGCGCGGGCGCCCGCCCGCTGGAAAAAGCGGGAATGAAAACCGGGAATGAGCTAAAAATTCAGGGAATTCCATCCTGAGCAGCGCCCTGCCCCGCTGGAAAAAAAACGGGAATGAAAACCGGGAATGAGCTAAAAAATACCGGGGAATTCAATCCCTGAGCAGGCGCCCGCCCGCTGGAAAAAGCGGGAATGAAAACCGGGAATCAGCGAAAAACAGCGGGGAAATTCAATCTGAGCGAAGCGCCCTGCCCGCTGGAAAAAAAAGCAGGGAATGAAAACGGGAATGAGCTAAAATGCCCGGGGAATTCCATCCTGAGCAGCGCCCTGCCCGCTGGAAAACGGGAATGAAAACCCGAGGAATGAGCTAAAATGCGGAATTCCATCCGAACATCGCCCGCCCGCTGGAAAACGGAATGAAAAGCGGGAATGAGCTAAAAACCGGGAATTCCATCCGCCCGGTACCGCCCGCTGGAAAAAGCGGGGAATAAAACCGGGAATCAGCCAAAAAGCGGGAATTCCATCCGCGGGCGCCAGCCCGGCTGGAAACCGAGGAATGAGCTAAAAACCGGGAATTCCATCGGTGCGCCCGCCCGCTGGAAAAACGGGAATAAAACCGGGAATGAGCTAAAAAATACGGAAATTCCATCCCTGAGCAGCGCCCGCCCGCTGGGAAAAACGGGAATGAAAACCGGGAATGAGCTAAAAATACCGGGAATTCCATCCGAGACATCGGCAGCGCCTGGGGCCAGCGCCCGGGCAGCCCGCCAGCTGGAAAAAGCAGGGAATGAAAACCGGGAATGAAAACGGGAATGAGCTAAAAAAGCGGGAATTCCATCCTGAGCATCGCCCGCCCGGTGGAAAATAAGCGGGAATGAAAACCGGGAATGAAACGAAAAAACCCGAAATTCCATCCTGAAGCATCGCCCGCCCGGCTCGGGAAAAAAAGCGGGAATAAAAACCGGGAATGAGCTAAAAAACCGGGGAATCAATCCTGAGCGGCGCCCGCCCGGCTAGGGAAAAAGCGGGGAATGAAAACCGAGGAATGGCCGAAAAAAACGGGAATCCAATCCTGAGCATCGCCCGCCCGCTGGAAAAAGCGGGAAAAATCGGGGAATCAGCGAAAAAAAACCCGAGAATTCCATCCGCCCGGGCGCCCCCGCCCGCTAGGAGCAGAGGGAATAAAACCGGGGAATCAGCGAAAAAAAAGCGGGAATTCCATCCTGAGCATCGCCCGCCCAGCTAGGAAAAAACGGGAATGAAAACCGGGAATGGCCCGAAAAAAACCGGGAATTCCATCCTGAGCATCGCGCGCGCCCAGCCCAGCTGGAAAAAAGAATGAAAACCGGGAATGGCGAAAAAAAGCGGAATTCCATCCTGAGCGTAGCCCGCCCGCTGAATGACTGAGAAAACCGGGAATGGCGCGAAAAAACGGGGAATTCCATCCTGAGCGCTCGCCCCGCACGGCTGGGGAAAAAAGCGGGAAAAAAACAGGAATGGTGAAAAAACCCGGGGATTCCATCCGGACATCGCCCGCACAGCTGGAAAAAACCGGGAATAAAAAACCGGGGAATGAGCAAAACAAACCCGGGAATTCCATCGCGCGGGCGCCCGCCCAGCTGGAAAAACGGGAATAAAACCGAGAATCAATACGCGGGAATTCCATCCGCCCGGGCGCCCGCCCGCTGGAAAAGCGGGAATGAGCTAAAAACCGGGAATTCCATCCGAGACGGCGCCCGCCCGCTGGAAAAAACCGAGGAAAAATGGGAATGAGCTAAAAAACCCGGGAATGACCGGGGAATTCCATCCTGAGCCCCGCCCGCCCGCTGTGAATGACAAAAAACCGGGAATGAAAACGGGGAATGAGCTAAAAAACCGGGAATTCCATCCTGAGCATCGTCCGCCCCTGGGAATGACAGAAAACCGGGAATGATGCGAAAAAACCCGAGGGAATTCCATCGCGCAGCTCCAGCCCAGCTGGAAAAAATCCGGGAAAAAATGGGAATAAAAACCCGGGAATGAAAACCGGGAATTCCATCCTGAGCAGCCCGCCCGCTGGAATGACAGAAAACCGGGAATGAGCTAAAAACCGGGAATTCCATCCTGAGCATCGCCCCGCCCCGCTGGGAAAAAAACCGGGAAAAAAAATGGGAATGAACAAAAGACCGGGAATGAAGAAAAAAACGGGAATGAACAGAAAAACCGGGAATGAATAAAAAAGCGAGGAATTAACAAAAAAGCGGAGGCGAACAAAAATCCGGGGAATGAAGAAAAATCCAGGAAGGAACAGAAAGCGGGGAATGAAGAAAAAGCGGGAGATAAAAACCAAGAATGAAGAAAAAACCGGGAATGAAGAAAAAGCGGGGGAATAAAAGCAGGGAATGAACAAAAAAAACCGGGGAATGAACAAAAAAACAAAAAACCCGGGAATAAAACCGGAAATTAAAACAAAAGGGGAATAAAGCGGGGAATTCCACCCACCAGAGCCCACCCGGCTGGAAAACTGGGAATACAAACCAGGAATTAAAACCCGGGGAAGAAAACCCGGGAATTACCGCGGGAAAATAAAAGCGGGAATGACACTGGGATTAGCGAGGAATTAACGGGGAATTAATGGGGAAATCCTGGGAATTGCAGCAGGAACAAGCGGAAAGCGGGAGAAAACAGCAGGGATTGACTGGGAATTCCAGAGGGAGTATGAAAGTGCTTGAGATTAAGAGAGGAATTAAAGGAATTCCAGAGGGAATTAATTAGTGGGAATTAGCAGGAATTCCAAGAGCAGATAACAGGGGTGCGTGGGGAATTTCAGCGGGAATTAATGGGAATTCAGAGGTCGCGGGAGTGCGCAGCAATTCCATTGGGGGTGCTTGAAATTTCACGCGGAATTAATGGGAATTAGCGGGGAAGAACAGGGAATTCCATTGAGAATGCTGAGATTAACAAGAATTCCATTGAGATTAAAGGTGTAAAATTCCATTGGGAGTGCGGGGATGAGAATTCCATTGGGAATTAACAGGAATTAACAGGAATTCCATTGGGAATTAACAGGAATCAACAGGAATTAACAGGAATTCAGAGGGAATCAATGAGATTAACAGGGAATTAGTAATTACACTGGGAATTAATGGGAATTCCAGAGGGAACTAGCGGAGTGCTTGAGAATTCCATTGGGGAATTACTTGAGAATTAACAAAATTCCATTGGGAGTGCTTGAGATTAAGAATTCCATTGAGGGATTAATGGAAATTAACAGGAATTCAGAGAGAAGTGCTTGAGGGAATTAACAGAATTTCATTGGGAGTGCTTGGGAATTAACAGAATTCCAGGGGGAAATAATGGGGAATTAACTAGGAATTCCATTGGGAGTAGCAGGAATGAACAGGAATTCCAGAGGGAATTAACGGGAATTCCCTTGAAATTAACAGGAATTAACAGGAATTCCATTGGGGTCGCGGGAATTCCATTGAGATGTCAGGAATCAGCAGGGAATTAACAGGAATTCCAGAGGGAATTAATGGGAATTAACAGGGAGTGTCATGGTAATTACACTGGGGTGTAATAGAATTCAGAGGTGCTGGAATTAACAGGAATTCCATTGGGAATTAACAGGAATTAACAAGAATTCCACTGGGAATTAATGGGAATTAAGAAATTCCATTGGGAATTAACAGGAGTGTAAAGAATTCAGAGGGAGTGCTTGAAATTCCATTGGGAATTAGGGGAGTGCTGGAATTCCATTGGGAATTAGCAGGAATCAGCAGGAATTGAGGGAATTCCATTGGGAATCAAGAGGAAAACACCAGGAATTAATGGGAAAGAAATGGGAATTCCAGCGGGAATCAACAGGAATTAACAGGAATTCCAGAGATTAATGGGAATTAACAGGGAATTAATGGGAATTACACTGGGAATTAATGGGAATTCAGAGGGAGTGCTCGGAATTAACAGAATTCCATTGGGAATTAACGGGAATTAATAGGAATTCCAGAGTGTGGGAATTAACAGAATTTCATTGGGAGATTATGAGGAATTAACAAAATTCCATTGGGGGTCACTGTGAGATTAAAATTCCATTGGGGATTAACAGGAATTAACAGAATTCAGAGAGTGCGTGAGAATTCCTTGAGATTAACAGGAATTAACAGAATTCCATTGGGGTCGCTTGGGAATTCCATTGGGAATTAACAGGAATCAACAGGAATTAACAGAGATTCCAGAGGGGGTAATGGGAATTAAAGAGGAATTAATGGTAATTACACTGCAGGGAATTAATGGGAATTCAGAGGGAGTGCTGGAATTAACAGAAATTCCATTGGGAATTAACAGGAATTAACAAAATTCCACTGGGAGTCTTGAGGAATTCCATTGGGAATTAAGAGGAATTAAAGGAATTCCAGAGGAATTAATTAATGGGAATTAGCGAGAATTCCAGAGGCAGTTAACAGGAATTAACGGGGGAATTTCAGCAGGAATTAATGGGAATTCCAGAGGGAGTGCTGACAGTGCTTGAGATTCCATTGAGAGTGCTTGAGGGAATTAACAGAAATTAACAGAGATTCAGAGGGGGTGAGTGGAAATTAACAGGAATTAATGGTAATTACACTGGGAATTAATGGGAATTCCAGAGGGAGTCATGAGTGCTTGAGGAATTCCATTGGGAATCAGAGGAAAGCACCAGGGTCGCAGGGAGTGCTTGGGAATTCCATCGAGGGAATTAACAGGAATTAATGGAAAATCCGGGAATTAATGGAAAAAACCGAGGGAATTGCAGCGGGAATGAAAACATCGGGAATGAGCAGAGAAACCCGAGGAGCGAACAAACGGGACTGGAGCGGCAGAAAAGCGGCGCTGGGACCCCCAAAAAATCAGGATTGAGACCCCAAAAAATCGGGATTGGGACCCCCAAAAATCTGGAATTCCGTCCGGAATTCGGAACTGGATCCCAAAATGGGATCAGGACAGCAAAAAAAATGGGATGGAGAGCGGCAAAAAGCAGGGTTTCCATCCCGAGAATTTGAGTTGGATCCCCAAAATGAGTTGGAACACCCAAAATAGGGATTGGATTAAAGAAAAAATAAAAAATAAAACTATTTCCACCCTAAAAATTTGGGTTTGGGTCCCAAAAATGGGATCAGAATCCCGAAGTGGGAGTTTGGATCCCAAACTTTGCAGTTGGAACCCCAAAAATGGGATTACATTAAAAAAGAAATTCCAACCCCAAAGGTGGGATTTGCACCTAAAAAAGGTATTTTACCCCGAAAATTGGAGTTTGGATCCCAAAAAATGGGATTGGAACCCCCAAAATTGGGAGTTTGGATCCCCAAACTTTGCAGTTGGAACCCCAAAAAATGGGATTGGATCAACGAGAAGATTTCCAACATACACAAAAAAGGATTTCCACCCCAAAAATTGGAATTTCGAGGCCAAGAATTAGGAATTTTGGGCTAAAAATTGGGAATGTTGGGCCAAAAAATAGAGATTTTAGGCAAAAAATGGGAATTTTGGAAAAAAAGGGAATTTTTGCATGGAATTTACAGGGCAAAAAATTGGGAATTTTTGGGGGCCAAGAAATTGGAATTTTAGCAGGGGAAAAAAATGGGAATTTTGAGGTTAAAAAAGGGAATTTTTGCCAGGAGACATGGGAGAATTTTAAAGGCAAAAGGGAATTTTGAGGGCCAAAAAGTTGGGGAGTTTTGGGGGCAAAGAAATGCAGGAATTTTGGAGGAAAAAATGGGAATTTTTGAGGCAAAAAAAGGGAATTTTGGGGCAAAAATTGGAAATTTTGAGGGAGGCAAAAGAGAATTTTTAGGGCAAAATGGGAGGGTAGGCAAAAAAGGGAATTTTAGGGCAAAAAAATTGGAAGTTTGGGGCCAAAATGGTAGAATCAGGGCCAAGAAATTGGGAGTTTGGGGCAAAAATTGGGAATTTACTAGACAAAAATGGGAATTCGTGGCAAAAAAAATTTTGGGTGCTGAAGAACTGGAAGTTTGGCGGGGAGATTTTCCCTGTGGGGCCTCCCAGAGCCGAGGGATCTCTCGATCTCTGATCTCAGATTTCGAATTCGGGAATTTCAGGGAATTTCAGGGAAAGTCGGGGAGGTCAGGGTCTCGAGGGATCTCCGGGGATTTCAGGAGATCTCGGGGGATCTCGGGAATTTCGGGCATTCGAGGGGGATCTCGAGGGATTCCGGGGGTTTCAGGGATTTCTAGGGATCTCGGGGATTTTTAGAGTTCCGAGATCTCGGGGATTTTGGAGATTTCGAGGAGATCTCGAGGGATTCCGGGGATTTCGGGGGATTTTTAGAGGGATTTCGAGGGATCTCGGGGATTTTAAAGATTCCGGCATCGATCTCAGGGTTTGAGTTTCGATTTTAGGAGGGATTTCGATCTCGGGGATTTTGAGAGAGATTTCGGGGAATTTCCGGGCATTTCGGGAATTCGCATTTAGGATTTTGGGCATTCGAGGGCATTTCGATCTCAGGTCATTTCTGGGATCGCGAGGGCTCTCCAAGGAATTTCAGGGATCCTCAGGGATTCCAGCGGGCATTTCCCCGGGGGATTTTTGGGCATTTCCGGGCATTTCCCGGGGGATCTCGAGGGATTTTTGGGCATTTCCGAGGGATTTCCGGAGAATTTCAGGGATCTCCGAGTTTTGGGCATTTCAGGATCTCGAGGAATTTCAGGCATTTCCGGGATCTCAGGATTGCCCATTCAGGGGATCTCAGGAATTTCAGCGGGTATCTCAGGGATCTCCAGGGATCTCAGGGTTGCCATTCGGGGTTGGCCATTTCGGGATTCAGGGGATTCCGGGGTCCAAGGGATCTCAGGTATTTCCAGCATTTCCAGGTGCCTTTCGGGTGTGGCGGCCATGGTGGCCACCTTGCTGGGGCTGCTGGCTGTCAGTCCTCCGCTCCGGGACCGCCCTCCCCCCGTTTCTGGGGTTTCCTTTCCATTTTCTCCATTTTCCATTTTCTCCTATTTCCCCATTTCCACGTTTTCCCCTTTCCATTTTCCATTTCCATTTCCATTTTCCATTCCATTTCCCATTTCCATTTCCCATTTCCTCTCCGTTTCCCCGTTTTGTGTTTCCCCGTGTTTCCCGTGTTCCCGTGTTCCCAAAGTGTGTGTCGTCGACTGTCCGTGTCGTGTGTCGTGTCCCCGATGATTTCCGTGTTTCCCCGATGTTTCGTGTTCGTGTCCCCGTGTCCGTGTCGATGTTCCGTGTCCCCGTGTTTCCCCGTGGTTTCCCCGTGTTTCCCCGTGTTCGTGTCCCCGTGTCCGTGTTCCCCATTAGGTCCCCGATGTTCCCCGTGTTTCGTGTTTCGTGTTTCCCCCGTGTTTCGTGTTTCCCCGTGTTTCGTGTTCCGTGTTTCGTGTTTCCCCCGTGTTCCCCCGTGTCCCCCGTGTCCCCGTGTTCCCGTGGTCCCCGTGTTCCCCGTGTCCCCGTGATTTCGTGTTTCAGTGTACGCGTGTTCCCCGTTCCCCCGTGTTTCGTGTCGTGGTCGAAATGATTTCCCCCGTGTTTCCCCGTGTTCCCCCGTTCCCCCGTGTTTCGTTTCCCCCGTTCGTGCGATGTTTCCCCTGTTTCCGTGTACGTGCGTTCCCCGCGTGTTCGTCGTTTCCCAGCGTGTTTCCCGTGCTCGTGTTTCCCCCGTGTTTCATTTTCCCCGTTCCCCGTGTTTCCCCGTGTTCCCCGTGTTCCCCCGTGTCCCCCGTGTTCCCCCGTGTTTCGCCGTGTGTTTCCCCATGTTTCCCCCGTGTTTCCCCGTGTTTCCCCCCGTGTTTCCCCCGTGCAGCATTTTTTCCCCGTTCCCCGTTCCCCGTGTTTCCCGCTGACCGTGGCCGCACTTCCCGCACCGCACGAGGGGCGCTCTCGGGGCCGCGGGAGCTCAGCGACACGCAGCACGAGGGATCGTCCAGGGCACGGCCGCTGGGGGCGCACGCACCGTTAATCACCGATCGCTAATCGATCACCGACGACGCCACCGACGCTAATCGCTCGCTAATCAATCGCGGATCCATCGCCCGTCATCACCGATCGATCGCCAATCGATCAAGCACCGATCCATCGCTCACCGATCGCAGATCAATCACCGCGCATCGATCAGCCGAAATCGAGCCGCCAATCCAGTCGCGAATCAATCGCAACCAATCGCAGCATCGACCGCACCGATCGCACCAATCACCGCCGACCGAGTCGCCAATCAATCGCCAATCAATCACCGATCAATCGCCAATCACCGATCAACGGTGACAATCAATCGCTAATCGAGCGCGAAATCGATCGCGAATCAATCCCGATCAATCACCGACCGATCACCAATCAATCGCGATCAATCGCTCATCGACTGCTAATCAATCGCTAATCACCATCCATCGCGAAATCAATCGCATTAATCACCGATCCGCTGTAAATCACCGCATCGATCGCGATCGCTCGCGACCGACCACTGATCGATCACGATCGGAGCTCACCGGGGCTGATGTCATGCCGAGAGCGAAGCACTGCGAGTTGCACCGTATCAGTCGCTCGGCTAATCAGTCGCTAAAATCAATCCGCCCATCGATCACCAATCAATCGCTGATCGATCACCAATCAATCACCGATCAATGCCAATCGATCCGGATCGATCCATTCCGGCTCACGCTGATGTCACTTGCAGAGAATGAACCTGCGAGGTCGTCCTATCAGCCAATCGCTAATCACCGCTCAATCAATCGCCAATCAATCGCTCGATTAATCACCAATCGATCACCGATCAATCACTCACTCGATCGATCACCAATCGATCACCAATCAATCGCTAATCAATCCGTTCCGGCTCACGGGGCTGATGTCCTTGCGGAGAATCGGAACTGCGAGAGTTGTCCTATCAGTCACTCGCTAATCAATCACAATCAATCAATCGCATTAATCGCAATCGATCACCAATCAATCACCAATCACTCCCCCATCGATCACCAATCAATCACCAAATCGATGCCCATTCCCGCTCACCGGGGCTGATGTCGCTTGCAGAGAATGAACTCGTGAGTTGTCCTATCAGTCACTTTCGCTAATCAATCGCTAATCAATGTAATCAATCGCTAATCAATCGCAATCAATCACCGATCAATCGCAATCGATCCCCATCAATCCGTTCGAGACTCCGCGGAGCTGATGTCATGCAGAGAGCGAAGAACTGCGAGTTGTCCTATCAGTCACTTTCGTCAATCTTTCAATCAATCGCTAATCAATCGCCCATTAATCACCAATCGATCACCAATCACCAATCACTCCCCGATCGATCACCAATCGATCACCAATCAATCGCTAATCAATCCCGTTCCCGGCTCACCGGGGCTGATGTCCTTGCAGAGAACGAAGAACTGCGAGTTGTCCTATCAGTCACTCGCTAATCAATCGCTAATCAATCGCGAATCAATCACCCATTAATCACCGATCGATCACCAATCAATCACCAATCACTCCCCCATCGATCACCAATCAATCACCAATCGATCCCCATTCCCGGCTCACCGGGGCTGATGTCCTTGCAGAGAACGAAGAACTGCGAGTTGTCCTATCAGTCACTCGCTAATCAATCGCTAATCAATCGCTAATCAATCACCAATGAATCACCAATCACTCCCCGATCGATCACCAATCGATCACCAATCGATCCCCGATCGATCCCGTTCCTGGCTAACCGGGGCTGATGTCCTTGCAGAGAACGAAGAACTGCGAGTTGTCCTCGAACTGGATCAGGCAGCCCCGGCGGGACGGGTCCACCTGCGGGGATTTTGGGGGATTTAGGGGGATTTTGAGGGATTTTTAGGGGGATTCTGGGGATTTTGGGGGATTATGGGGGATTTTGGGGGATTTTATGGAGCATTTTGGAGGGTTCTGGGGGATTTTGGAAGATTTGGGGGATTTTTTAAGAGGATTTTAGGGGGATTTTGATTTGGGGGAATTTTGGGGGATTTTGGGGGATTTGGGGAGTACAGGGGGGGTTTTGGGGGATTTTAGAGGGGATTTTTGGGAGGGATTTTTAGGGGGATTTTGGGAGGGTTGGGGGTTTTCGTCTGGATTGTGGATTTTGTGGGGGATTCTGAGGGATTTTGGGGGGATTTTGAGGAGATTTCAGGGGGTGGGGGATTTGGGGGAGTTGGGGGATTTTTGGGGGATTTTGGGGGATTTTGGGGCATGATTTTAGAGTTGGGGGTTGTGGGGGATTCTGAGGGTTTTCAGGGGGATTTTAGATTTTTGTGGGGGGTGGGGGATGTGAGGATTCTGGGGGTAGGGGATTTTGAGGGAGTTCAGAGCTGGGGGATTTTAGGGGTTGGATTTTGGGGGGATTTTTGAGGGGGATTTTAGGTTATGGGGCATTTTGGGAGGGTTTGGGGGATTTTGTGGATGGTTGGGGGATTTTTAAGGGATTTTGGGGATTTTTAGGGGTTTTTAGGGGAATTTTGAGGGATTTTAGGGGGATTTTGGAGAGTTTTGTGTGAGGGATTCTGGGGGATGGGATTATGGGAGATCATGGGGGATTTTGAGAGGATTTTGTGATTTTTTGGGGAGGGTTGCTTGTGGTTTTGGAGAGTTTCGGGGGTTGGACTCAGGGGGTTGGGGGATTTTGAGGAATTTTGTCAGGAAGTAGGGAGGGTTGGGTGATTTTGGGGATTTTGGGGGTTTGTGGGGGATTTTGAGGTTGTAGTTTTGAGTAGATTTTTGGGGTTTTGGGGGGATTTTGGAGGGATTACGATTTTGGAAGATTTTGAGGGGTTGGGGGATTTTTGATTTTAGGGGCATTTGGGGGCTTTTGATTGTGGGAGGATTGGAGGAAGTTGAATTTTGATAGGGGGTTTAGGGGATTTTCACGGTTTTGAGAGGACTTTGTGGGGGATTTTAGGGGAGGTTGGAGTGTGTTGGAGGGAGGTGGGGGGTTGTGGAGGATTCCGGGGTGGGTTTTGGGGGATTTTTGGGGGATTTTGGAGGGATTTTGGGGGAGGGTGGAGGGATTTTGGGGCGAGTTTAGTGGGGGTTGTGGGGGGATGTTTGTGGGGAGTTTGGGGGGTGGGGGAGGGATTTGGAGGATTTTGGGGGTGGTAGAGGAGGAGGATTTTTGGGGGGGATTTTGGGGGATTTTGGCTGATTTTGGGGGGAGGGAGTTTTGGGGATTTTATGGGGGATTTTTGGGATTTTGGAGGAGGATTTTAGGGGAGATTTAGTGGTTAGGTGGTTGGGGGGAATTTTTTGGGGATTTTTGGGGATTAGGGGGGTTTTAGGGGAGGGAATTTTGGTGGATTTTGGGGGAGGTTAGGGGGAAATTTTGGGGGATTTTGGCGATTTTGGGGGGATTTTATGGGGGATTTTTGGGGGATTTTGGAGGGATTTTGGGGGAGATTTGGGGGGGTTGGGGGGATTTTTAGGGGGTTTTGGGGGGTTTGGGGGGTTTTGGGGCAGTTAGGGGGGAATTTTTGGGGGTTTAGGGAGATTGGGGGGTTGGAGGGATTTTGGGGATTTAGGGGATTTTGTGGGGGGATTTTTGGGGGTATTTGGGGGGATTTTGGGGGAGATTTATAGGGGGGATTTTATGGGGGCATTTTTGGGATTTTGTGGGGATTTTGGGGGAAGTGGGGGGTTGGAGGGATTTTGTGGGGGGAGGGATTTTGGGGGGATTTGGGGGGTTTTGGGGGGGATTTTATGGCGGATTTTGGAAGATTTTGGGGGGGATTTTAAGGGGGGGGGATTTTGGGGGATTTTAGGGGGATTTTGGAGGAATTTGGGGAAGTTGGGGGGATTTTTGGGGGTGTTTGGGGGGGATTTTGGGGATTTGGGGGGATTTTATGGGGGGATTTTGTGGGGATTTTGGGGGAGATTTGGGGGGATTTTGGGGGTTTTGGGGGGATTTTTGGGGGGTTTGAGGGGATTTTCTGGGGGATTTTCTGGGGGATTTTTGGGGGGATTTTAGGGGGATTTTGGGGGATTTTGGGGGATTTGGGGGCTCAGTGTTTTGGGGGTGCTTTAGGGGGTGGTTGGCTGGTTCAGGCGGTTTGGGAGGCGGTCTTGGGGGTTAGGGGTGGATTTTGGGGGGTTTTGGGGGGTGTTTGCAGGTGTTTTTGGGGTGTTTTGGGGGTGGATTTGGGGGCGTTTTGGGGTGTTTGGGGTGTTTGGGGGTGATTAGAGGTGTTTTTGGGGGTGTTTTGGGCTGTTTTGAGGGTGTTTTGGGGTGTTTTGGGCTGTTTTGAGGTGTTTTGGGCTGTTTTGGGCTGTTTGGGATGTTTAGAGGTGTTTTGGGGTGTTTTGGGATGTATTGGGGTGTTTTTTGGGGGTGTTTGCAGATGTTTTTGGGGTGTTTTGGGGGTGGGATTTGGGGTTTTGGGATATTTTAGGGGTGGTTTAGGGGTGTTTTAGGGGTGTTTTGGGGTTGTTTTAGGGGTGGTTTAGGGTGATTTAGGGGATGTTTTAGGGGTGTATTAGGGGTGTTTTTGGGGTGTTTAGAGGTGTTTTAGGGGTGTTTAGGGGTGTTTTTGGGGTGGGATTTGGGGTGATTGGGATATTTTAGGGGTGTTTTAGGGGTGTTTTTTGAGATTGGTTTAGGGGTGATTTGGGATGTTTTGGGGTGATTTGGGGGTGTATAGGGGTGTTTTGGGGTGTTTTGGGGGTTTTGGGGATATTTTGGGGTGTTTTGGGGTGTTTTAGAGGTGGTTTTGGGGTGGTTTTGGGGGTGTTTTTGGGGTGTTTTGGGGTGTTTTAGAAGTGTTTAGAGGTGTTTTTGAGCTGTTTTGGGGTCTTTTGGGGTGTTTTTCGGGTGGTTTAGGTGTGTTTTGGGGTGGTTTAGGGGTGATTTGGGATGTTTTGGGATGTTTTTGGGTGGTTTAGGTGTGATTTGGGGTGTATTGGGGTGTTTTTGGGGTGTTTGCAGGTGTTTTTGGGATGTTTAGGGATGTTTTTAGGGGTGTTTTGGGGTGATTTGGGATGTATTGGGGGTGTTTTGAGGGAGTTTTTGAGGTGTTTTGGGGTGGTTTAGGGGTGATTTGGGGGTGCTTTTGGGGTGCTTTGGGGTGTTTTTAGGTGGTTTTGGCTTGGTTTGAGGTTGGGTTTGGGCTATTTTTGGGTCTCGTTTGTGGCTGGGTTAGGGGCTGGTTAAGAGGCTGGTTAAGGAGCTGGTTAAGGAGCTGGTTTAGGGCTGGTTAAGGAGCTGGATTTAAGGGTCAGGAGTTAGGGTTAGGGTTAGGAGCTCGGATTTAGGGCTGGGTTTGGACATTCTTAGGGTGTCCCAGGGGCTGGGATTTTAGGGCTGGTTTGGGCTGGTTTGGGGGCTGGTTTGGGTTTAGGGTTTCAGGATCATTTCTGGGGGTGCTCTCAGGGCCATTTTTGGGGGTGTTCTACAAAGGGGTCAGTTCAGGAGCCCTTTTTAGGGGGAGTCCCAGGGCCAGTTTTAGGGGAGTCCCAGGGCCGGTTTTGGGGCAGTTTTTAAGGGTGTCCCAGGGCCGGGATTTTAAGGGCAGTTTAGGGGTGTCCAGGGGCCGGTTTTGAGAGGAGTCCCAAGGGCGTTTTAGGGGCTGTTTTGGGGGCTGTTTTTAGAGGGGTGCCCCAGGGCCATTTGGGGGGTCCAGGGCTGTTTAGGGTGTCCCAGGGCCGTTTTAGAAGTCTCAGGGCCGGTTTTGCAGGGTGTCCAGGGCCGGTTCTGGGGAGTCCCGAGGGGCAGTTTTAGAGGCAGTTTTGGGGGTGTCCCAGGGCGAGTTTTGGGGCAGTTTTGGGGGTCTCAGGGCCGGTTCTGGGGAGTCCCAGGGCGATTTTTGGGGCAGTTTTGGGGTGTCCCAGGGCCGGTTTTGGGGCAGTTTTTGGGGTGTCCCAGGGCCGGTTCTGGGGCAGTTTTAGAGTGTCCAGAGGGCGGTTTTAGGGGCAGTTTTGGGAGTCCCACCTTCTTGACCACACTTTTGGGTAGAGCAGCCGATCCGTCCAAGCGCCAACACGTCCTACCCCTCCCCACCGGTAGCGGGGGAAATTCAGGGGGCTCAGGGAGGCTGGCCCAGCGCGCCATCGCACCAGAGACTGCTTGGGCAGAGCCACGTGACACCAAAATGGGGAGGGTCCCAATTTGGGGTCCCAGTTTGGGAGTTCCAGTTTGGGGAGTGCACTGATTTGGGGAATGCCATGGTTGGAGGGTCCCAGTTTGAGGAGGGAGTCCCAATTTGGGGTCCCCAGTTTAGGAGTAATCCCAGTTTGAGGTCCCAGTTTGGGGAATCCCAGTTTGGGGAATCCCAGTTTGGGGTGTCCCAGTTTGGGGAGTCCCAGTTTGGGGTAATCCCCAGTTTGAGGAGGGGTCCCAGTTTGGGGGAATCCCAATTTAGGGGTGTTCAGTTTGGGGGTCCCAGTTTGGGGAGTCCCAGTTTGGGAATCCCAGTTTGGGAATCCCAGTTTGGGGTGTCCCAGTTTGAGGGTCCCCAGTTTAGGGGAATCCCAGTTTGAGAATCCCAGTTTAGGGGGTGTCCCAGTTTGGGGAATCAGGGGGAATCCCAGTTTGGGGTGTCCCAGTTTGGGGGTCCCCAGTTTGGGGGGATCCCAGTTTGGGGGTCCCAGTTTAGGGGAGTCCCAGTTTGGGGGTCCCAGTTTGGGGAATCCCAGTTTGGGGGTGTCCCAGTTTGGGGAGTCCCAGTTTGGGGTCCCAGTTTGGGGAATCCCCAGTTTGGGGTGTCCCAGTTTGGGGGTCCCCAGTTTGAGGGTGTCCCAGTTTAGGGTGTCCCAATTTGAGGGGTCCCAGTTTGGGAGTCCCAGTTTGGGGGTCTCGCAGTTTGGGGGTCGCAGTTTGGGGGTCCCAGTTTAAGGAGAGGGTCCCAGTTTGGGGAATCCCAGTTTGGGGAGTCCCTTTTTTGGGCTGTGTCCCGTTTTTGGGGGGTCCCTTTTTGAGGGGTCTGTCCCATTTGAGGGGTCCCGTTTTTGGGGTGTCCCGTTTTTGGGCTGTGTCCCGTTTTGGGGGTCCCGTTTTTGGGGGTCCCGTTTTGGGGGTCTCTCCCATTTGAGGGGGTCCCGTTTTGGGGTGTCCCTTGGGGGGGACGGGTCCCATTTTTGGGGGAATGTCCCATTTCTGATGGGGGGGTGTTCCATTTTTGGGGGTATCCCTATTTTTGGGGGGCTCCCTTTCCCCTGCATCTCCCTATTTTTTGGCGTATCCATATTTTTTGGGGTATCCCCTTTTTTGGGGTATCCCTATTTTTGGGGGGCTCCATCTCTTTTTTTTCGGGGGTTTCTATTTTTTGGGGGTATCCCTATTTTTGGGCAATCCCCATTTTTTGGGAGTGTATCCCCATTTTTGGGGTGTATCCCTATTTTTGGGGTGTATCCCTATTTTTGGGCTGTCCCCATTTTTGGGGTGTATCCCTATTTTTGGGGTGTACCCCCATTTTTGGGGTGTATCCCTATTTTTTGGGGGTATCCCTATTTTTGGGCAATCCCCATTTTTGGGGTGTATCCCTATTTTTGGGGTGTATCCCTATTTTTGGGCTGTCCCCATTTTTGGGCAATCCCCATTTTTGGGGTGTATCCCCATTTTTGGGGTGTATCCCTATTTTTTGGGGTGTATCCCTATTTTTGGGCAGGCTCCCTTTCCCCTGCAGTCTCCCCATTTTTTTGGGGGTCTCCCTATTTTTTGGGGGGCTCCCTTTCCCCTGGGGGCTTTCCCTATTTTGGGAGGTATCTCTATTTTTGGGGGGGTATCCCTATTTTTGGGGTATCGCTATTTTTGGGGTATTGCTATTTTTGGGGTATCCCTATTTTCGGGGATATCGCTATTTTTGGGGATATCGCTATTTTTGGGAGATATCCTTATTTTTGGGGGTATCCCCTATTTTTGGGGGGTATCGCTATTTTTGGGGGATATCGCTATTTTTGGGGGGTATCGCCATTTTTGGGGGTGTCCCTGTGCTCTTGTGGTATCGCTATTTTTGGGGGTATCCCTATTTTTGGGGGATATCGCTATTTTTGGGGGGTATAAAACCATTTTTGGGGGTGTCCCTGTGCTCTTATTAGTATCGCTATTTTTTGGGGGTATCCTATTTTTTGGGGGTATCGCTATTTTGGGGGTATCGCTATTTTTTGGGGGTGTCCTGTGCTCCTGTGGTATCGCTATTTTTTGGGAGTATCCCTATTTTTTGGGGGGTATCGCTATTTTTGGGGGGTATCGCTATTTTTTTGGGGTGTTGCTATTTTTTGGAGATATCGCTATTTTTGGGGGTATTCCCTAGTTTTTGGGGGGTATCGCTATGTTTGGGAATATCCCTAGTTTTGGGGGTATCCCTAGTTTTGGGGGTATCTCTATTTTTGGGGGGGTATCCCTATTTTCGGGGGTATCCCCTATTTTCGGGGTATCGCTATTTTCGGGGGTATCACTATTTTCGGGGATATCGCTATATTTGGGGGTGTCCTATTACTCCCGGGGTATCGCTATTTTCGAGGTATCGCTATTTTTGGAGATACCGCTATTTTCAGGGGGTATCCCTATTTTTTGAGAGTATCGCTATGTTTGGGGGGTATCCCTAGTTTTGGGGGTATCCTAGTTTTGGGGGGTATCGCTATTTCGGGGTATCGCTATTTTCGGGGGGTATCGCTATTTTTTGGGGGTGTCCCTGTGCTCCTGTGGTATCGCTATTTTGGGAGTATCGCTATTTTTGGGGGTATCCCCTATTTTCGGGGGGTATCGCTATTTTCGGGGGGTATCGCTATTTTTTGGGGGTATCCCTATTTTCGGGGTATCGCTATTTTTCGGGGGGATATCGCTATTTTTGGGGTATCCCTATTTTTGGGGGAGTATCGCTATTTTTTGGGGGTGTCCCTGTGCTCCTGTGGTATCCCTATTTTCGGGGAGTATCGCTATTTTCGGGGGTATCGCTATTTTGGGGTACCCCCATTTTCGAGAGGGTATCGCTATTTTTAGGGTACCCCCATTTTCGGGGAGTATCGCTATTTTTGGGGTATCCTATTTTTGAAATTATCGCTATTTTCGTGGTACCCCATTTTCGGGGGTATCGCTATTTTCGGGGTATCCCTATTTTTGGGGGGTATCGCTATTTTTGGGGGTATCGCTATTTTCAGGGGTATCCCCTATTTTCGGGGGGGTATCGCTATTTTTGGGGGTATCCCTATTTTTGGGAGTATCGCTATTTTTGGGGGGAGTATCGCTATTTTTTGGGGGGTATCGCTATTTTTCGGGGGTATCGCTATTTTTTGGGGGTGTCCCTGTGCTCCCGTGGTATCGCTATTTTCGGGGGTATCGCTATGTCTCGGGGCGTCCCGCGCAGGGTCAGGGGTGTCTCACTGCGGCCGCCAGCGGGGGTCCCGAGGCGCTCCTGCCCGTCGCGGGGTCCCGGTGCCCCCGGGGGTCCCGCTCGGGGCTGTGGCGGCGGCGGGGCCGTGACGCAGCAGCGGCGGCGGCGCGGGGGGACCGGGGGGCAGCCGAGGGACGGCGGGACCGGGGACCCCAGGGAAACCCCCGGGACCCCCCAGAACCCCAGGACCCCCGCGACGGGGAGGGGCGGGGCGGGCGCGGGAGACCCCAAAACGCCCCCGAAATCCGCCCCACCCCGGGTTTGGCCGCCCCCGCGCCGCGGCAGCCGCGCTGGGCTCAGGCCACGCCCACCGATAGCGAGGCCACGCCCCCTCCGCGAGTTTGGGAGCGCTGCTGCGGAGGTGAGGCCACGCCCACCGATGGATGGCCACGCCCCCTTAACGAGTTTTGGAGCGCTGCTGCGGAGGTAAGGCCACGCCCACCGAGGAGGCCACGCCCCCTCAGCGTGTTTGGGAGCTCCGCTGCTGAGGGTGAGGCCACGCCCACCGAGGAGGCCACGCCCCCTTAACGAGCCCGCTGAGTGCTGCGGAGGGTGAGGTCACGCCCACCGAGAGAGGCCACGCCCCCTCAGCGAGTTTGGGAGCGCTGCTGCGGAGGGTGAGGCCACACCCACCGAGGAGGCCACGCCCCCTGAAGGAGCCCGCTGACTGCTGCCGAGGTGAGACCACGCCCACCGAGGGAGGCCACGCCCCCTCCGCGCGCTGGGAGCGCTGCTGCCGACGTGAGGCCACGCCCACCGAGGGAGGCCACGCCCCCTTAACGAGCCCGCTGGCTGCTGATGGTGAGGCCACGCCCACCGAGGAATGACCACGCCCCCTCTGCGAGCCCGCGGACTACTGCTGCTGCTGAGGGTGAGGCCACGCCCATAATCTAGAGACCACGCCCCCTTAGCAAGTTTGCAGTCGCTGCTGCAGAGGGTGGGGCCACGCCCCCATCGGGAAAGGCCACGCCCCTTAAGGAGACCGCGGCTGCTGCAGAGGGCGGGGCCACGCCCATCGAGGGTGGCCACGCCCCCTTGGCGAGTTTGCATTCGCTGCTGCAGAGGGTGAGGCCACGCCCATAAGCTAGAGACCACGCCCCCTTGGCGAATTTGCAGTCGCTGCCGCAGAGGGTGGAGCCACGCCCACCGAGGGTGACCACGCCCATAATATAAACACCACGCCCCCTTAACGAGGCAGAAGCCGCCGCTGGTCAGGCTGAGACCACGCCCACCGCGCTCAGACCACGCCCACATCGCCATTGCACAACGCGGATTGGCCACTGCCATGGCCACGCCCATTTAACCCTCAGAGGCCACGCCCACCGGCTCAAGCCACGCCCTCTCAGCGAGACCACGCCCCTAAATGTCAGGCCACGCCCACGCGGCCCCAGCCCTGGGCCTGAGGGGATTTGGGGGAAATTCCCGGGATTTTGGGGAATTTGGGGGAAGATTTTGGGTATTTGTGGGAATTCCCGGGTTTTTGGGTGGTGTAGGAAATATTTGGTGTTTTGGGTGATTAGGGGATGTTTTGGGGAAGTTTTGGGGATTTGGGGGAATGCACAGCATTTAGGATGATTTGGGAAGATTCCTGGGGTTTTTGGGTCATTTGGGGGAAGATTTTGGGCATTTTGGGGAACTCCCGGGGTTTTGGGTGATGTAGGGGAAGATTTGGGGAAGTTTTTGGGATTTTTGAAGCGATTAGGGGGATGTTTTGGGGGGATATTTTGGGTGATTTGGGGCAAGTTTTGGGGGGTTTTGGAGGAAGATTTTGGGTATTTTAGGGGAATTCCGCGGTTTTGGCTGATTTGGGGGAAGATTTGGGGTTTTGGGTGATATGGGGATGTTTTGGGGGAAGTTTTGGGGGATTTGGGGAAATGCACAGCATTTAGGATGATTTGGGGGAAAATTTTGGGGGGATTTGGGGAAAGATTTTGGGTGTTTTGGATGAAACTCCCGGGGGTTTTAGGTGATTTGGGGGGAAGTTTTGGGGGTTTGGGGGAAGATTTTGGGTATTTGGGGGAAATTCGGGGGTTTGGGTCATTTGGAGGAAAGATTTTTGGGTATTTGGGGAGAATTCCGGGGGTTTTGGGTGATGTAGGGGAAAGATTTGGGGGAAGTTTTGGGATTTTTGGGTGATTAGGGGGATTTGTTTGGGGGATATTTTGGGTGATTCGTGGGGAAGTTTTGGGGGTTTGGGTGATTTGGGGGGAGAAGATTTTGGGTATTTTGGGGGAATTCCGGGGGTTTAGCTGATTTGGGGAAAGATTTGGGGGTTTTGGGAGATTTGGGAGATATTTTTGGGAGGAAGATTTTGGGTATTTGGGGGGAAATTCCCGGGTTTTAGGTGATGTAGGTGAAGATTTGGGGGAAAGATTTGGGGTTTGGGCTGATTTGGGGAAAGATTTGGTGATTTGAGCAAAATTCGGGGGGTTTGTGGGGAATTCTTGGGGTTTTGTGTGATTGAAATTTTTGGGGGTTTTGGGGGAAAGGTTTGAGTTTGGGGTGGTTTGGGAAAAGTTTTGGGGATTTTGGGGAAAGTTTTGGGTTATTTGGGGAACTAAAATGTGAGGATGGAGGGGTTTGGGGGTCGGGGGGTGGGTTTGGGGGTCAGTGGTTTGGGGGCGGATTTGGGATGTTTGGGGCGGATTTGGAGAAGTTTTGAGTGGACTTGGATATATTTTGGGTGGATTTGGGGAAGTTTTGGGTGGGTTAGGACATATTTTGGGTGGATTTGGGATGTTTGGGTGGATTTGGGGAAGTTTTGGGTGGATTAACATATATTTTGGGTGGATTTAGGGTGTTTTGGGTGGATTAGGATGTATTTTGGGTGGATTTGGGGAAGTTTTGGGTGGGTTAGGATATATTTTGGGTGGATTTAGGGATGTTTTGGGCAGATTAGGATATATTTTGGGTGGATTTAGGGTGTTTTGGGTGGATTAGGATATATTTTGCGTGGATTTGGGAGTGTTTTGGGTGGATTAGGATATATTTTGGGTGGATTTAGGGATGTTTTGGGTGGGTTAGGATATATTTTGGGTGGATTTAGGGGTGTTTGGGTGGGTTAGGATATATTTTGGGTGGATTTGGGGAAGTTTTGGGTGGATTTAGGGAGGTTTGAGTAGATTGAGGGAGGTTTGAGGCAGATTTGGGGATGTTTTGTGTGAAATGAGGGATGTTTTGGGCAGATTAGGATATATTTTGGATGGATTTAGGGGTGTTCTGGGTGGATTAGGATATATTTTGGGTGGGTTAGGATATATTTGGGGTGCATTTAGGGGTGTTTTGGGTGGGTTAGGATGGATTTGGATGGATTTGGGGAGGTTTTGGGTGGACTTGGGGAGGCTTTGGGTGGATTAGGATATATTTTGGATGGATTTAGGGGTGTTTTGAGTGGATTAGGATATATTTTGGGTGGATTTAGGGGTGTTTGGGGTGGGTTAGGATATATTTTGGATGAATTTGGGGAGGTTTTGGATGGATTTGGGGAGGTTTTGGGTGGATTAGGATACATTTTGGGTGGATTTGGGATGTTTGGGGCGGATTTGGGGAAGTTTTGGGTGGATTTAGGGAAGTTTGAGTAGATTGAGGGAGGTTTGAGGCAGATTTGGGGATGTTTTGTGTGAAATGAGGGATGTTTTGGGTGGATTTGGATCCATTTTGGATGGATTTAGGGGTGTTTGGGTGGGTTAGGATATATTTTGGGTGGATTTGGGGATGTTTGGGTGGATTTCGGGGTGTTTTGGGCAGATTGAGGGAGGTTTGAGGCAGATTTGGGGATGTTTTGTGTGAAATGAGGAATGTTTTGGGAGGATTTGGTTCCATTTTGGGCGGGTTTGGGAGTGTTTTGGATGGATTTGGGGAGGTTTTAAGTGCATTTGGGGAGGTTTTGGGTGGATTAGGATATATTTTGGTGGATTTGGGGGTGTTTTGGGTGGATTAGGATATATTTTGGGCGGATTAGGATATATTTTGGTGGATTTGGATATATTTTGGATGAATTTGGGGAGGTTTTGGGTGGATTAGGATACATTTTGGATGGATTTGGGGATGTTTAGGTCAGATTTGTTGTTATTTTGGATGGATTTAGCGAGGTTTGGAGTAGATCCAGGGAGGTCTGAGGCGGATTTGGATCTATTTTGGGCGGATTTGGATCTATTTTGGGCGGATTTGGATATATTTGGGGTGCATTTGGATATATTTGGGGTGCATTTGGATATATTTTGGGCGGATTTGGGGATGTTTGGGGCGGATTTGGGGATTTTTGTGTGGATTTAGGGATTTTTTAGGCAGATTTAGGGACATTTGGGGCACATTTGAGATGTTTTGGGCAGATTTGGATCAATTTTGGGCGGATTTGGGAGTGTTTTGGGTGGATTTAGGGGTATTTTGGGTGGATTAGAATATAGTTTGGTAGATTTCAGGGTGTTTGAGGTGGATTAGTATATATTTTGGGTGGATTTAGGGGTGTTTTGGGTGGATTAGGATATATTTTGGGTGGATTAGGATATATTTTGGATGGATTTGGGGAGGTTTTGGGTGGATTAGGATATATTTTGGGTGGATTAGGATATATTTTGGATGGATTTAGGGGTGTTTGGGGTGGATTTGGGGAGGTTTTGGGTGCATTAGGATATATTTTGGGCGGATTTCAGGGTGTTTGGGTGGATTAGGATATATTTTGGATGGATTTGGGGAGGTTTTGGGTGGATTAGGATACATTTTGGATGGATTTGGGGATGTTTAGGGCAGATTTGAGGTTATTTTGGATGGATTTAGCGAGGTTTGGAGTAGATCCAGGGAGGTTTGAGGCCGATTTGGATATATTTTGGGCAGACTTGGATATATTTTGGGCACAATTGGGGATGTTTTGGACAGATTTGGATATATTTTGGGCGGATTTGGGGATGTTTGGGGCGGATTTGGGGACTTTTGTGTGGATTTAGGGATGTTTTAGGCAGATTTAGGGACATTTGGGGCACATTTGAGATGTTTTGGGCAGACTTGGATCTATTTTGGGCGGGTTTGGGAGAGTCTTGGATGGATTTAGGGATGTTATGGGTAGATTTAAGGAGGTTTGAGTAGATTCAGGGATGTTTGGGGCGGATTTGGGGATGTTTGGGGGGTTTAGGATGTTTTGGGCAGATTTGGATCTATTTTGGGTGGATTTGGAGATGATTTGGTTGGATTTAGGGGATGTTTGAGGTAGATTTTGAGGTGTTTTTGGGTAGATTTAGGGATGTTTGGGGAGGATTTGGGGATGTTTGGGGAGGATTTGGGGATGTTTAGGGAGGATTTGGAGATGGTTTTGGTGGATTTGGGGATGTCTGGGACAGATTTTGGGATGTTTAAGGTGGATTTCTGGATTTTAGGGGTGGATTTAGGGATGTTTAGGGTGGATTTGGGGATGTTCTTGGTGAATTAAGAGATGTTTTGGGTGGATTTAGGGATGTTTGGATGGATTTGGGGATGTTCTTGGTGAATTAAGAGATGTTTCGGGAGGATTTGGGGATGTTTGGGGAGGATTTAGGTATGTTTTGGGTGGAAATTGATATATTTTAGCCGGATTTAGGGATGTTTAGGATGGATTCGGATACATTTTGGGCCGATTTGGATACATTTTGGGCTGGTATGGATCTATTTGTGCGGATTTGGATCTATTTTGGATGGATTCGGATATATTTTGGATGGATTTGGATATATTTTGGGCTGGTATGGATCTATTTGGTGCGGATTTGGAGATATTTTGGATGGACTTGGGAGATATTTTGGATGGATTCGATATATTTTGGACTGAGTTTGGATACATTTTGTGCTGGTATGGATCTATTTGGTGCAGATTGGGAGATATTTTGGATGGATTTGGATACATTTTGGGTTGGTATGGATCTGTTTGCTGCGGATTTGGAGATATTTTGGATGGATTCGGATATATTTTGGATGGATCTGGATACATTTCGGGCTGGTATGGATCTATTTGGTGCGGATTTGGAGATATTTTGGATGGATTTGGAGATATTTTGGATGGATTCGGATACATTTTGGGCTGATTTGGATCTATTTTGGGCAGATTTAGGGATGTTTTAGGATGGATTGGGATACATTTTGGATGGATTTGGAGATATTTTTATGGGGCGGATTTGGAGATATTTTGGATGGATTCGATATATTTTGGATGGATTGATATATTTTGGGCTGATTTGGATACATTTTGGGCTGAGTATGGATCTATTTGTGCGGATTTGGAGATATTTTGGATGGATTCGGATACATTTTGGGCTGGTTTGGATCTATTTTAGAGCGCTCGGGCGGAGTTCTCCTCGCAATGGGCGTGGCTTTTCTGCCAAGCCCCGCCCCCTGGCAAACACGCCCCACGCGGAGCCCATCGCGGTCGCCCCTCCCAGGCCCCGCCCGCGGCCGTTACCGCTTGGCGGGCGAACTCTTCTGCTTAGCCCCGGCTCCCATTGTTGTTCCTAACCTCACCTCAGGCCCATTGGTCCATCCCAAGGGGACTCCCAAATCTGCAGCTCTCCACAATATTGAGGTTGCCCGTCAAGGGCTGTCTGAAGCCAGGACAAGACAGGCTGGCCTCAGGCTGGCCTGCCGCTGTCAGTCTGCAGTCCAGTGGCTGCCGGTGGCTCCTCGGCCGCACGAGAAGGTCCCGCCTATGGGCCCGGCCATACCCTCCCAGGAGGCACACCTCATGGGATTATGGCCATTGTTCCCGCTGACGCCGTTTGTCCCCAGAAATCACAGGCTCGGCACCATGTCAAGGCCCAAGGGTCCTTCCGGCTCAGGGTCCCGGGTCTGATGGCGGCGGCGGGCAAGAACGGGCGGAAACAGTTGTGAAGTGAGGGAATGGGGGTGAAGGAATGGGAGAGAGGGAACTGGGGGGTGAAGGGAATCTTGGGGTGAGGGAACTGGGGCGAGAGGGGAAACCAGGGTGAGGGAACTGGGGGGTGAAAGGAAACTGGGGTGAAAGGAATCCCAGGGTGAAAGGATCGAACCCAGGAAAACCCATGGAACTGGGGTGAAGGAACTTGGAGGAACTGAGGAAAGGAAAGGAACTGGGAACCAAGGAAAAGGAAGGAAAGGAAGGAAAACTGGGGTGAAAGGAAAGGAAGGAAAGGAAAGGAATCCAAAGAAACGAAAAAAAGAAAGTGGAATGGAAGGAAAAGAGTGGAAAGTGGAAAAAGTGTAAATGGTGGAGAAAAGGGGAACGCTAGTGGAATGGAGGGGAATGGGGAAAGGAATGGAAAGAGGAATGGAAAGAGAATGGAGGTGGAATGGGAAGGAGAGGGGAATGGAAGGTGGAATTGTGGAAAGGACAAGTGGAATGGGGTGGAATGGAGAGGGGAATGGAAAGGGAAAGTGGAGGGGAATGGAAAGGGAATGCATGAAAGGAATCCCAGGGTTAGAGGGAATTTGGGGTGTTAGGAGTATTTTGGGGGGCTGATTCCCTGAGGTACTAAAGTAATTTGGAGGAGACTGTTAGGATTTTGGGTGCCATGAGCTTGAATGGTTAGAGCGGCTTTGGGGAGCCTCTGATCGCCTGGGAGGAAAGATTCAGGATCGAATGTGACTTTAGTGTCAGGCATTTTGTAAGTGTTGTTATTCTTTTGGGGACCCCTGGGATCCGCTTTTGGAGGAGATTTGGGGATTGGAAGGACTCTGAGCAAGTGTCAGGATTCCTTGGGGAGATCTGGATCATGGAGGAGATTTGGGGACTGACTTTGGGGTGTCAGAAGGCTTTGGGGAGATCCTGTGGATCATTTGGATGTGAGATTCCAAGCAGGTCATGGCCTTTGGGGCTACTAAAGGATTCTAGGGTGTTAGGAGGCTCTTGTGAGCCTCCTGGGGCATTGGGGTCATTTGGGGTAGTCAAAGGAATTTTGAGGAACTTAGGTGTTAGGAGAGACTTTGGGGAGCCCCCTGAGGGCATTTAGGATAATTTGAAGAAGATTTGGGGTGGTTAAAGGGCTCTTTGGGGGTGGCTAGATTTAGGGGTGTTAGGAGGGCTCTTTAGGGTGTTAGAGTGGTTTTGTGGCTCCTGAGGGCATTTGGGATAATTCTGAAGGAGATTTGGGGTGGTTAAAGGAGATTCTTTATGAATTTGTGCTGGAGGGTTTTAGGAGCCCTGGGATCATTTGAGAGACGGGGGTGGATAAAGGCCTTTGGGCCCCAGAGAGATTTTGGGGAGCTCCCAAGCATTGGGTTAACTTTGAAGGAGATCTGGGAGTGGTTGAAGGGCTTTGGGGAGGCTAAAGGGCTTTGGGGCACCAGAGGGACTTTGGGGGAGCCTAAGCATTGGGGCACTCTGAGGAGACCTAGTGACCATGAGCCTTGGGGTGCCAAAGGATTTTAGTGTTAGGAGAGGCTTGGGGGTCTCTGGGGGCATTTGGGATTTGGGAGGAGACTTGGGGTGGTTGCAGGGCTTTGGGGATAAAGGACTTTGGGGTGTTAGAGAGGCCTTTGGGGTTCCTCTGGGGCATTTGGGATTTGGAGGAGATTTGGGGTGACCAAGGAGCTCTTGGGGGCCAAAGGGATTTTGGGGTGTTAGGAGAGGTCTTTGGGGGTTCCTCTGGGGTATTTGGGATTTGGAGGAGATTTGGGGGTGACTAAAGGAGTTTTGGGGGCCAAAGGACTTTGGGGTGTTAGAGGCTTTGGGGGTTCCTCTGTGGGTATTTGGGGATTTGGAGGAGATTTGGGGTGGCTGCAGGGGCTCAGTGAGGTTCTGGGGGGCAAAGGGCTCCTTTGGGGAGGCTGAGGGAGCATTTTGGGGAGGTGGGTGTGGGATTGGGGCTGATGGGTTCTCAGGGTGTGGGGTTTGGGGGTTGAAGGGGACGGGGCAGCTGCAGAATTTTGGGTGATGCAGTGATTTGGGGCTGCTAAAGGGTGTTTGGGGAGGGTGTGGAGGGGTCCAGACTTCAATGTCTCCTGTGCCCCCAGATGTGGCCCCTCGCAGCTACAGTGGCGGCTGCTCGCACAGGTGGGGACTCCCCAGTTCTGCCCCAGCTGCCCCTTGGCACATCTGCCCCAAATCCCCACATCTGCCCCAGTGTCTCCCAAAACCCCTCCCAGTGTCCTCAAATCTGACCCAGTGTCCCCAGTTCTCCCAGTGTCCCCACACAGCACATCTGCCCCAGGCAGTGTCCCCACATCTGCCCCAGTGTCCTCTTGCACACATCTGCCCCAGCTGCCCCTAGATCTGCCCCAGCTGCCCCCAAAACCCTCCCCAGCATCCTCCCAGATCTGCCCTCCCAGCTGCCCCCAAACCCTCCCCCAGCATCCCTAGTTCTGCCCTCAGCTGCCCCCAGATCTGCCCCAGTGTCCCCAGTGCTCCCCCAGTGCCCCAAGACCCCTTGCTCAGCCCCCAACCATCTCCCATGTCCTGTTCCCTTTTGACACCCCAAGCCCTCCCCCTCGATGTCCCCAAGGCCAGCTGTCCCCAGTGTCCCCTTAAGCCCCCTCCTGATGTCCCCAAGTTCCTTCTTTATGTCCCTGGCCCTTCCAGTGTCCGCAGACTTCCTCGGGATGTCCCTAAGCCCTCCCTCAGCATCTCCCCGAGTCTCTCCTGATGTGTCCCTAGTCCCTCACTGTCCCCAGTCCTCCCTCATGTCCCTCAAGCTCCCTCCCACTGTCCCCAAGCTCCTTCTGATGTCCCTACCCCTCCTCAGTGTCCCCTCAAGCCCTTCTCAATGTCCCCACCCTCCTTCTGATGTCCCTCAAGCCCCCGCTGACATCCCCACTCCCTCTCCTAACGCCCCTTCAAGCCCTTCCAATGTCCCCAAGCCGCCTTGATGTCCCTTTACTCCTCAGTCCCCAAGCCCTCTCACGTCCCCATTTCCCTCCCTCAATGTCCCTTCTACCCTCCTTGATGTCCCCAAGCCCCTGCTGACATCCCCACTCCCTTCCTAACGCCCCACCTCTCTCATCGTCCCCAGTCCCTCTGTTGATGTCCCCACTCCCTTTCCAATGTCCCCAAGCCCTTGGTAATGTCCCCACCTCTCACTGTCCCCACTCCCTCCTGATGTCCCCAAACCCTACCCCATGTCCTCACCCCTCTCCCGATGTCCCTCCCACCCTCCCCATGTCCCCACCTCTCCCAATGTCCCCACTCCCTCCCCGGGATGTCCCCACTCCCTCTCCCCGATGTCCCCCACTCCCTCCGATGTCCCCACTCCTCTCCGATGTCCCCACTCCCTCCCGATGTCCCCACTCCCTCTCCGATGTCCCCATCCCTCTCCGATGTCCCCACTTCTCCCATGTCCCCGCCTCCCCTTACGTCCCTCCTCAGCCTCCCGAGAGGTCCCTCCCCCTCAAGTGCCCCCAGGGCCTCCCTCCATCGCCAAGGGCGTGGCCTGCTGGGCGGGAAGCGGGCCCCCGGGCCTAAGCGGCCGCCCCTGGGACACTCCAAGGCGGGGCAGCTGGGGAGCTGCGGGAGGCGCTGGCCAGGCCCAGGGCCGCTGGGCGGAGCTGGACGGCAGGAACGGGAGCTGGAGAGCG
>JAPFBE010000241.1:60000-79445 GCA_034336665.1 Luscinia megarhynchos | reverse complement strand
TCGGCACCGACTCCGCGAGCGGAGGGGCGGGACCGCCAGCGCCAGCGGCCCCCTGGCTTTTCGACCGTCGCGAGCACACAGGCGTCAATTCCAAGCGGAGGAGAGCAGGAGGAAAAAACCCCACCTTACGCTCCCAAGGCCGGCCCCAGCGGCGGGAGGGCCCAGCGCCCCGACCGCCTCCCCCGCGCCAGGGGGAGACGCCGCCAGCAAGGCCCTTGGCTCTTCGAGGCGGCCCAGGCGCCCGGGCTCGGCCCGGCCTCTGCACGGAGAGGCTGGCGCCTTCGCGGCCAACGCGGACCCGGACCGCACCGCACCGCCCGCCGCGGGACGGCGGCCCGCCCGACCTCGCTCACGGGACCCGAAGCCGCCCTTCGCGGCCGGGCGCGGCGACGCCGCCGCCGGCCCCCGCTCACGCTTCCGCGCCTTTCGCCTCGGCCCGATCGGCGGACTGCCGCGCCGCAGGCCGCCGCGCCGAGCGCGCGGCCCGGCCTGCTTCCCAGCGGCCTTACGGGCGCCCGCGGGAACGCCGGCCGGCGACCGCCACTCCTTCCGCCGGCGCAACCCCTCCTGCGCGGGACCGGCTCTCCCCGCCGCCCGGGCGGAGCCCGGCGGCCGCCTCCCGCCGCCCGGCGCCGAGGCGGGGACGCCACCGGCGACCCGAGCCGGCGTCGCGAGTGCCGGAGGCCTGCCGCTCAGCGAGACCCACCGCCGCCGCCGCCGCTTCGCCCGCCGGGAGCACCTTAGCGCCGGCACGCGCCAGGCGGCAGGCGTACGGCGCTCAGCCGAGGGGGCAACGCCCGCTCCCCTCGCTTCCGCTTCGGGGACCCGGGCGCGCGGGAGCGGCCCCGCGGCCGCCCGCACGCCTTAACCCTGCGGCCCGCACGCGGCCGGGAAAGGAAGAGCGACGGGGGAAGCGGCGGGCGGGGGCCGGGCGGGGACGGCCGCGGCGGGCGCCTTCTCCCCGGGGGGACGCTGACCCGGCGGCGACGCCGCCACACCGGCACGGGGTCGCCCGCGCTTCGCCGGGCCTCCGCCCGACGGAGGGGAGACCGCCCGAGCGCTCGCCCGGCACGGCACGGCCGCGGCACTGCACGGCACGGGAGAGGGCCGCTCGAGACAGGAGGGATGGCCGGCGGCACGGCGGCCGCCGCCGGCGCCCGCTTCGGGCACAAGGCCGTCGAGGCAAGAGGCGCGGCCGCGGCCCAGACGCGCCGGCGCCCGGGCGCGCCAAGCGCCGCGGCGGCGGCGAGGCGAAGGCGTGGCGGGCCCCGGCGGCCGCCACCCGCGGCCGACGTAGGGGCTGAGGCACCGCCAGCAGCGGGCCAGGCCCGTGTCGAGGCGGCGCAGGGTCGGCCCCGCGGCCGGACCCGGTTCGGTTCAGCTTGCCGCGCGGTCTCTCCGCCCGAGACCGGGCCGCAGAGAGGGGGCAGGGCGCCCCTCCCCGGCAAAGGCACGGCTGCCCCCGCCCGCGGGGACGCCGACCCGACAGCGAGAGGGAGGGCGCGGCCGGCGGGCCGCGGACGCCACCGCGCGGGGGGGATCGGCGGGAGCGGGCTGCTCCCTACCCCCTCGCGGATGGCGCCGCGCCGCCGCCGCCCGGCACCGCCCGCTGCCGGCCGCCGCCGCCGCCGCGGCGGGGGCGCGTGCCGAGCCGCCCGAGTCTTTAAACCTCCGCCCGGCCCGGCGGCCCCCTCTCCCTCTCCCTACCGGCCCCCCCCAACGGCGTGTGGCGGCGCCGAGGGGAAAAAAGCCGGCGGGCATGGGGACGGGCCGCCCGAGGCGCGGAGCGCTAGAGTACCTGACCCTGGGGCGAGAAAGCGACCTGCATGGCCCCGCCGGTGCCTCCCCCGCTGCCACCTTCCGGGGGGGGCGTCCGCTGAGGCGAGGCGCGCCCGACGTCCGCTGCCACCGCCGCGGCCGTCCGTCTCGGGGCCCGGGGTTTCCCTCAGTAGCCCGGCGCTGCGCCCGAGAGGACCGCCGCGGCTCGGGCCGCCCCGCCGGCGCGCGCGCGCGGGGACGCGGCCCGGCCGCCGAAACCTCGCTCACGCCCCGCCGAGTGCGAGAGGCGTGAGCGCCGGCGACCGGCGTTCGGCGGCGCCGGCCGCGGTGGCGAGGCTTCGGAGGCCCGGCCCGGCCGTCCCCGCCTCCGGCGAGGGGACGGACCGACAGCGGACCCGACAGCGGCGGGGGAAGAAGGCGGCCTCGGCGCCCGGCCGGCCAGCCCGCCGCGCTTCCTGCGGCGCCCGGTCGCGACGCAGCGGTCTAGCGCAGGGGTCGGCCCCGCCAGCGCGCACGGTGGGCGAGCGCCGCTGCTGCGCGGCGGCCTTCGCCGCGCCGAGCGCCTTTCCCCCGCGGGAGAGCGGCCTGCGCCGCGCGCCTTCCGTCTCTCTCTCTCTCTCTCGCTTTCTCTCTCTCTGGGGCTGCTGCTGCGCGCGGCGTCGGGAAGGGCGTGCGGCCCCCCTCCCTCCCTCCGCGAGAGGGGAGCCGCCAGGGCGTCGCGAGACGGAAAAGCGGGAGCGCGGCGCGGCGGGCGCCAGCCCCCACCGGTAATGATCCTTCCGCAGGTTCACCTACAGGAAACCTTATTCACGACTTTTACTTCCTCTAGATAGTCAAGTTTCGACCGTCTTCTCGGCGCTCCGGCAGAGCCGTGGCCGACCCGCCCGGGGGCGATCCGAGGACCTCACTAAACCATCCAATGGGGTAGTAGCGGCCGGGCGGTGTGTACAAAGGGCAGGGACTTAATCAGCGCGAGCTTATGACCCGCACTTACTGGGAATTCCTCCTTCGCGGGAAGAATTGCAATCCCGATCCCCATCACGAATGGGGTTCAGCGGGTTACCAGCGCCTGCCGGCGGAGGCTAGGCACAAGCTGAGCCAGATCAGTGTAGCGGCGTCGCGGCCCCGGACATCTAAGGGCATCACAGACCTGTTATTGCTCAATCTCGGGTGGCTGAGCGCCACTTGTCCCTCTAAGAAGTTGGGCGCCCGACCGCTCGGGGGTCGCGTAACTAGATTAGCATGCCAGAGTCTCGTTCGTTATCGGAATTAACCAGACAAATCGCTCCACCAACTAAGAACGGCCATGCACCACCACCCACGGAATCGAGAAAGAGCTCTCAATCTGTCAATCCTGTCCGTGTCCGGGCGGGTGAGGTTTCCCGATGTTGAGTCAAATTAAGCCGCGGGCTCCCTCCTAGTGGTGCCCTTCCGTCAATTCCTTTAAGTTTCAGCTTTGCAACCATACTCCCCGGAACCCAAAGACTTGGGTTTCCGGGGAGCTACCCGGCGGGTCATGGGAATAACGCCGCCCGGATCGCCAGTCGGCATCGTTTATGGTAGGAACTACGACGGTATCTGATCGTCTTCGAACCTCCGACTTTCGTTCTTGATTAATGAAAACATTCTTGGCAAATGCTTTCGCTCTAGGCCGTCTTGCACCGGTCCAAGAATTTCACCTCTAAGCGGCACAATCACGAATGCCCCGGCCGTCCCTCTTAATCATGGCCCCGTTTCCGAAAACCAACAAAATAGAACCGGAGTCCTATTCCATTATTCCTAGCTGCAGTATGCCGGCGGCCCGGCCTGCTTTGAACACTCTAATTTTCTCCAAAGTAAACGCTTCGGGCCCCGCGGAACACTCAGCTAAGAGCATCGAGGGGGCGCCGAGAGGCGGGGAGCTGGGACAGGCGGTGGCTCGCCTCGCGGCGGACCGCCAGCTCGATCCCAAGATCCAACTACGAGCTTTTTAACTGCAGCAACTTTAAGATACGCTATTGGGCTGGAATTACCGCGGCTGCTGGCACCAGACTTGCCCTCAATGGATCCTCGCTCAAGGATTTAAAGTGCGCTCATTCCAATTACAGGGCCTCGAAAGAGTCCTGTATTGTTATTTTCGTCACTACCTCCCCGGGTCGGGGAGTGGGTAATTCTTGCGCCTGCTGCCTTCCTTGGATGTGGTAGCCGTTTCTCAGGCTCCCTCTCGGGAATCGAACCCTGATTCCCCGTCACCCGTGGTCACCATGGTAGGCACAGACAGTACCATCGAAAGTTGATAGGGGCAGACATTCCGAATGGGTCCGTCGCCGCCGCGAGGGCGTCGCGATCGGCTCGAGGTTATCTAGAGTCACCAAAGCTGCCGGGCGGGCCCGGGTTGGTTTTGGTCTGATAAATCTGCACGCGTCCCGGAGGTCGGCGCTCGTCGGCATGTATTAGCTCTAGAATTACCACAGTTATCAAGGGCGGGAGAGGGCGACCAAAGGAACCATAACTGATTTAATGAGCCATTCGCAGTTTCACTGTACCGCCCGTGTGTACTTAGACATGCATGGCTTAAGCTTTGAGACAAGCATATGCTACTGGCAGGATCAACCAGGTAGCCGCCACACCCGCGGCGGCGCCGCGGCGGCGCCCGCGAGCCCGGACCGCCCGCCCGGCGAGCGCCCTGCCAACCCTGACCGCCCCCGCTTCTCTCTCTCTCTCTCTTCTCTCTCTCTCGCTCTCTCTCTCGGTCACGCTCCGACCGGCGGGGGCGGCATGGCGGCGGCGGCCGGCGACATCGCGCAGCCCGGCGGCGCCTGGGGCGAGGGAACGGCGCCACGCGCGCGGGCGACCCCACCCGCCGGGCGCGGGAGGCGGAAAGCGCCCTCGGCGACACGGCCGACCCGGCGGCCAGCCCTTCCACCACGCCGCGGGCAAGGAGCCCGGGACCGCTCGCGCAGCTTCTTTCTCGCCCGGACAACAACGCGAGCCTTTTTTCTTTCGCCTTCCTTCCCCGTTTTTCTCTCTTTCTCGCTCTTTCTCTCTCTCTCTCGCTTCTGCTCTCTCGGGGCCCGCGCCCTTCGAGACTTCGGCCTCGCGTTCCGACAGTCACGGCGCGCTGGCGGCGCGCCCGGACAGGGGGCTTCGGCTGGGGGCTGACCCGCCCCGAGGCCGGCCCGAAAAAGCACCGGACGTGCTAGAGGGAGACAGCGACCCGACGAGGCGGGCGCGGCCGGACACCCGAGGCCCCGAGGCCGGGGCGGCTACGCTCTGCTGCGAGGCGGCCCGGCGCGACCAAGGAAGCGCCCGGTGCGGTCGCGCAGCGGAACGGGCTCTTTTCCCCGTCCGTGCCCCATCGGTTCTCATCCCCCTTTCTCTCTCTTCTCTCTCTCCGTCTTCCCTCGGGGGACCGCGCTCTCTCTTTCTCTCGGCTCGAGCTCGAGCCGCACCGCCGCCCGAGCGCTGCTCGCAGCCGGCACACTAGCAGGCGATACTCGGCACCGAAGCCGGCACCGGCACCTCGCGCGCTTTTCCAAAGGACACCTGAGGACTGGCGGGGCCACGCGGCCGTCACACAGCCCGGGGACGGTAAAGGCGTTCCTCCCCCAAAGCAGCGGGAGGCGACACCTACGCCCTCGACGGCGGGGTGGCCGATCGGAAAGGAGACCGCCCTGCTCGAGGCGGGGGCACCGCCGAGGCTTCCCCCATGACAGAGAAGCCCGGGGGAGAGGTGCCCGGCCAGCCGAGGGCCCTTTCCGGCGCCACCCGAGGAACCACCTCATCGATCGCTTTCGGAGACAAAGGCCCCGCGGCCACGCTTCCTGGGACAACAGAAAACCGAAAAGAGGAAAAAAGACAAAAAGCACACTACGCGTCGCACGACCGTGCTAGCCACGGGGGTCACGCAGGGCCTGCGGCGGGGGGCCCGGGGGCGGGGGCGAGACTTCGAGACTCAACTCCCCCTAAAACCCCCCATCCGCCCGCCCGGCGGTCTCGAGCCCGCGCCGGGGACCCGGAGGCGGGGGCGAGACTTCGAGACTCAACTCCCCAAAACCCCCATCCGCCCGCCGACACACGTTCTCTCGGTCTCTCGCCAGCACACAGCGTCTCTCTGGGCCTTAAGCTTCTGCGTGGCCCGCGACCCTTCGTCGTCAGCGCGCTTCTCGGTGCCGCGGCTTAAGGCCGCGTGAGAAAAAGAGGGGAAAAGGCCGGGCGGCCCCCACACTCCGCCACGCCTGAAAAAGCAGAGCCGTTCGCAACCCAGCCCGCCCGGGCAGCCACGCAGCCGGGGCAGCAGGCCAGACCCCACGCGCCGCCCGGCCACGGTGGCTCGGATCGCACCAGCCGAGGAGGGAGATGGGGCGAGCGCCGCCGCCTCGCCCCACATCGCCGGGGGGCTTTTCTCTCTCGCTTCTCTGTCGCGTTCCGGCCCGCTCTACGGCGCAGCCGACCACCGCGACCGGCCGCCACCGCTAAAATGAACACTCCGCCCGCTACGCGGGTCCCGGCATAGGGCCGGGAAGGGGAACCATGCTTTCAACGAGGCACGGCGGGGAAGGGGTGCCGCCAACCCGGCCGGCAAAACTCCACGGGGGCGACTCCGTCACCGAGCCCCCACCTTGGGCGAGCCGAGGCGAGGCCGGATGCACCCACCAGCACGCCCCCGCGAACCCTTCCCAGGCGGGACGCTCTCTCTGGGCAAGGCGGGTCGGGGGCGGGGAGCGAGGCCGAGCGAGCCGTGCTCTCGGGGGAGCTCTCGGGGGAAGGGGCGGGGAACCTACCACTCGGCAGGCTCAGCGCAACCCCGGCCGCGTCCAGCCCCGGCTGCCGGTAAAGCGCACCCGGACCGGCAGCCGAAGAACGCCGCACCCGCCAGAGCGGGCCGGCCCCGGCTTAAGGCCGGGCGGAAGGACGAGGCGCCGCCGCCTCGCCCGCCACCGTCGCCGGAGGAGCGGCGGGCACCCGGCTCCCCCTTCTCGCTGAAACCGGCAGCAGCCGGGGCCGGAGCGGGACACGCGCTCGCGGCTTGGATCTCGCTTCTCTCGGGTCTCCCCGCCTCACCTGGCCTGGGCGGGGAGCACAGCTTCGCATCGCCCGCTTTTCGCGAAGCCGGCAGCAGCCGGGCGGGCCGGGACCGCGCTTCAGCGGCCGACTCTCGCTTCTCTCGGGTCTCCCCGCCTCACCTGGCCTGGGCGGGGAGCACAGCTTCGCATCGCCTGCTTTTCGCGAAACCGGCAGCAGCCGGGCGGGCGAGGACACGCGCTCGCGGGGCCCCGGCTCTCGCTTCTCTCGGGTCTCCCCGCCTCACCTGGCCTGGGCGGGGGAGCACAGCTTCGCATCGCTCGCTTTTCGCGAAACCGGCAGCAGCCGGGGCGGGCCGGGACACGCGCTCGCGGCCCGGCTCTCGCTTCTCTCGGGGTCTCCCGCCTCACCTGGCCTGGGGCGGGGGAGCACAGCTTCGCATCGCCCGCTTTTCGCGAAAGCCGGCAGCAGCCGGGCCGGGGCGGGACACGCGCTCGCGGCCGGCTCTCGCTTCTCTCGGGTCTCCCCGCCTCACCTGGCCTGGGCGGGGAGCACAGCTTCGCATCGCCCGCTTTTCAGCGAAACCGGCAGCAGCCGGGCGGGCGGGACAGCGCTCGCGGCCAGCTCTCGCTTCTCTCGGGTCTCCCCGCCTCCCACCTGGCCTGGGCGGGGGAGCACAGCTTCGCATCGCCCGCTTTTCGCGAAACCGGCAGCAGCCGGGCGGGCCGGGACCGCTCAGCGGCCGGCTCTCGCTTCTCCCGGGGTCTCCCGCCTCACCTGGCCTGGGCGGGGAGCACAGCTTCGCATCGCCCAGCACTCCCGCGAAACCGGCAGCAGCCGGGCCGGGCGGGACACGCGCTCGCGGCTTCGCTCTCGCTTCTCTCGGGTCTCCCCGCCTCACCTGGCCTGGGCGGGGGAGCTAGCTTCGCATCGCCCGCTTTTAGCGAAGCCGGCAGCAGCCGGGCGGGCGGGACACGCTTCAGCGGCCGCTCTCGCTTCTCTCGGGTCTCCCCGCCTCACCTGGCCTGGGCGGGGAGCACAGCTTCGCATCGCCCAGCTTTTCGCGAAGCCGGCAGCAGCCGGGCGGGCGGGACACGCTTTCAGCGGCTCGCTCTCGCTTCTCGGGTCTCCCCGCCTCGCCTGGCCGGGCCGAGGGAGCAGCTCGCCTCGCTTCCACCTGTCCTAGTACACTGGGTGAGTGCGGGAATGCCGGACAAAGCCCGGGAGAGTCCTTGCCGTGCATTGGCGATGCGGTTCCCTGAGCCGGCAAGACCGCCCAGCGGCCGCCCTTTTCGCCCTACGGACACAGGCACCGCACAGCCTGCGGGGAGGCGGCCCGTAACCTCGTCTCCCATAATCACGGACAAAGCGGGGGCCCAGGCGGCCGGCGAGCACAAGAGAGCGAAGCCCTAGGTGACCGGGGGTGGCGCAGCGGAGCACGCCGCCTCCTCGATGAGGCAGCGGGAGGCAGCCGAAAACAGCGACCCATAGCGCACTTCCGAGGGACACCAGGTCTACCCAGCCAGCGGGGGTAGACCTGGTGTCACCGGCATGTCCAGCAAGGGGGTAGACCTGGTGTCGCCCGGCATTCCCGATTAAGGGGGTAGACCTGGTGTCGCCGGCATTCCCGCTTAAGGGGGTAGACCTGGTGTCCGCCTGCATTCGCGATTAAAGGGGGTAGACCTGGTGTCCGCCCGGCATTCCCGCTTAAGGGGGTAGACCTGGTGTCCGCCTGCATTCCAGCAAGGGGGTAGACCTGGTGTCCGCCCGGCATTCGCGATTAAGGGGGTAGACCTGGTGTCGCCCTGCATTCGCGATTAAGGGGGTAGACCTGGTGTCGCCCGGCATTCCCGCTTAAGGGGGTAGACCTGGTGTCGCCTGCATTCGCGATTAAAGGGGGTAGACCTGGTGTCCGCCGGCATTCCAGCAAGGGGGTAGACCTGGTGTCCGCCGGCATTCGCGATTAAAGGGGGTAGACCTGGTGTCCGCCTGCATTCCCGCTTAAAGGGGGTAGACCTGGTGTCCGCCGGCATTCGCGATTAAGGGGGTAGACCTGGTGTCCGCCCGGCATTCGCGCTTAAGGGGGTAGACCTGGTGTCGCCTGCATTCCCGATTAAAGGGGGTAGACCTGGTGTCCGCCTGCATTCCAGCTTAAGGGGGTAGACCTGGTGTCCGCCTGCATTCCCGCTTAAGGGGGTAGACCTGGTGTCCGCCTGCATTCGCGATTAAGGGGGTAGACCTGGTGTCCGCCCGACATTCCCGCTTAAGGGGGTAGACCTGGTGTCCGCCTGCATTCGCGATTAAGGGGGTAGACCTGGTGTCCGCCGGCATTCCGCTTAAGGGGGTAGACCTGGTGTCCGCCTGCATTCGCGATTAAGGGGGTAGACCTGGTGTCCGCCGGCATTCCGGCTTAAGGGGGTAGACCTGGTGTCCGCCGGCATTCGCGATTAAGGGGGTAGACCTGGTGTCCGCCTGCATTCGCGATTAAGGGGGTAGACCTGGTGTCCGCCCGGCATTCCCGCTTAAAGGGGGTAGACCTGGTGTCCGCCGGCATTCGCGATTAAGGGGGTAGACCTGGTGTCCGCCTGCATTCCCGCTTAAGGGGGTAGACCTGGTGTCCGCCGGCATTCGCGATTAAGGGGGTAGACCTGGTGTCCGCCGGCATTCCCGCTTAAGGGGGTAGACCTGGTGTCCGCCGGCATTCCAGCTTAAGGGGTAGACCTGGTGTCCGCCGGCATTCCAGCAAGGGGGTAGACCTGGTGTCGCCCGGCATTCGCGATTAAAGGGGTAGACCTGGTGTCCGCCGACGGCCATTCCCGCGTTAAGGGGGTAGACCTGGTGTCGCCGGCATTCCCGATTAAAGGGGGTAGACCTGGTGTCCGCCCGGCATTCCGGCAAAGGGGTAGACCTGGTGTCGCCGGCATTCCGGCAGTTAAGGGGTAGACCTGGTGTCCGCCTGCATTCCGGGCAAAGGGGTAGACCTGGTGTCCGCCCGGCATTAGCGTTAAGGGGGTAGACCTGGTGTCCGCCGGCCATTCCCGCTTGATTAAGGGGGTAGACCTGGTGTCCGCCGGCATTCCCGCTTAAGGGGGTAGACCTGGTGTCCGCCGGCATTCGCGATTAAAGGGGGTAGACCTGGTGTCCGCCTGCATTCCAGCAAGGGGGTAGACCTGGTGTCCGCCGGCATTCGCGATTAAGGGGGTAGACCTGGTGTCCGCCTGCATTCGCGATTAAAGGGGGTAGACCTGGTGTCCGCCCTGCATTCCCGCTTAAGGGAGTAGACCTGGTGTCCGCCTGCATTCCCGCTTAAAGGGGGTAGACCTGGTGTCGCCCGGCATTCCCAGCAAGGGGTAGACCTGGTGTCGCCTGCATTCGCGATTAAGGGGGTAGACCTGGTGTCATGCATTCCAGCAAGGGGGTAGACCTGGTGTCGCCGGCATTCCGGCAAGGGGTAGACCTGGTGTCATGCCATTCGCGATTAAGGGGTAGACCTGGTGTCCGCCGGCATTCCCGCTTAAGGGGTAGACCTGGTGTCCGCCGGCATTCCCGCTTAAAGGGGGTAGACCTGGTGTCGCCGGCATTCCCGCTTAAGGGGGTAGACCTGGTGTCCGCCGGCATTCGCGACTTAAGGGGTAGACCTGGTGTCCGCCGGCATTCCCGCTTAAGGGGTAGACCTGGTGTCGCCGGCATTCCCGCTTAAGGGGGTAGACCTGGTGTCCGCCTGCATTCGCGATTAAGGGGGTAGACCTGGTGTCGCCGGCATTCGCGATTAAGGGGGTAGACCTGGTGTCGCCTGCATTCCAGCAAGGGGGTAGACCTGGTGTCCGCCGGCATTCCCGATTAAGGGGGTAGACCTGGTGTCGCCCTGCATTCCGGCAAGGGGGTAGACCTGGTGTCGCCGGCATTCGCAAGGGGGTAGACCTGGTGTCCGCCTGCATTCCAGCTTAAGGGGGTAGACCTGGTGTCCGCCGGCATTCCGGCGATTAAGGGGTAGACCTGGTGTCCGCCTGCATTCCCGCTTAAGGGGGTAGACCTGGTGTCCGCCCGGCATTCGCGATTAAGGGGGTAGACCTGGTGTCCGCCCGGCATTCCGGCAAGGGGTAGACCTGGTGTCGCCCGGCATTCGCGATTAAGGGGGTAGACCTGGTGTCCGCCTGCATTCGCGTTAAAGGGGGTAGACCTGGTGTCGCCGGCATTCCCGGCAAGGGGGTAGACCTGGTGTCCGCCGGCATTCCCGCTTAAAGGGGGTAGACCTGGTGTCGCCTGCATTCCCGCTTAAGGGGGTAGACCTGGTGTCCGCCGGCATTCCCGCTTAAGGGGGTAGACCTGGTGTCCGCCTGCATTCCCGATTAAAGGGGTAGACCTGGTGTCCGCCCGGCATTCCAGCTTAAGGGGGTAGACCTGGTGTCCGCCCGGCATTCCCAGCTTAAGGGGGTAGACCTGGTGTCCGCCTGCATTCGCGATTAAGGGGGTAGACCTGGTGTCGCCGTCATTCCCGCTTAAAGGGGGTAGACCTGGTGTCGCCCGGCATTCCCGCTTAAGGGGGTAGACCTGGTGTCGCCCTGCATTCGCGATTAAGGGGGTAGACCTGGTGTCCGCCGGCATTCCCGATTAAGGGGGTAGACCTGGTGTCCGCCGGCATTCCCGCTTAAGGGGTAGACCTGGTGTCGCCGGCATTCCCGACTTAAGGGGTAGACCTGGTGTCGCCTGCATTCCCGCTTAAGGGGGTAGACCTGGTGTCATGCGCATTCGCGATTAAGGGGGTAGACCTGGTGTCGCCTGCATTCCAGCAAGGGGGTAGACCTGGTGTCGCCCGGCATTCCAGCAAGGGGTAGACCTGGTGTCGCCGGCATTCCCGATTAAGGGGTAGACCTGGTGTCGCCTGGCATTCCAGCAAGGGGGTAGACCTGGTGTCCGCCCTGCATTCCCAGCTTAAGGGGGTAGACCTGGTGTCGCCGGCATTCCAGCTTAAAGGGGGTAGACCTGGTGTCCGCCGGCATTCCAGCTTAAGGGGGTAGACCTGGTGTCCGCCCGGCATTCAGCGATCAAGGGGTAGACCTGGTGTCGCCTGCATTCCAGCAAGGGGGTAGACCTGGTGTCGCCGGCATTCGCGATTAAGGGGGTAGACCTGGTGTCGCCTGCATTCCCGGCAAGGGGTAGACCTGGTGTCGCCGGCATTCCCAGCAAGGGGGTAGACCTGGTGTCGCCTGCATTCCCGCTTAAGGGGTAGACCTGGTGTCCGCCCGGCATTCCCGCTTAAGGGGTAGACCTGGTGTCGCCCTGCATTCCCAGCTTAAGGGGTAGACCTGGTGTCGCCTGCATTCGCTGATTAAGGGGGTAGACCTGGTGTCGCCGGCATTCCCGGCAAGGGGGTAGACCTGGTGTCGCCTGCATTCGCGATTAAGGGGTAGACCTGGTGTCGCCTGCATTCCAGCTTAAGGGGGTAGACCTGGTGTCGCCGGCATTCGCGATTAAGGGGTAGACCTGGTGTCGCCCGGCATTCGCGATTAAGGGGGTAGACCTGGTGTCCGCCCGGCATTCCAGCTTAAGGGGTAGACCTGGTGTCGCCCTGCATTCGCGATTAAGGGGGTAGACCTGGTGTCGCGCTGCATTCCCGGCTAAAGGGGGTAGACCTGGTGTCCGCCGGCATTCCAGTTAAAGGGGTAGACCTGGTGTCCGCCGGCATTCGCAAGGGGTAGACCTGATGTCGCCGCATTCCCGGCAAGGGGGTAGACCTGGTGTCCGCCGGCATTCCCGCTTAAGGGGTAGACCTGGTGTCGCCCTGCATTCGCGATTAAAGGGGGTAGACCTGGTGTCCGCCGGCATTCCAGCTTAAGGGGGTAGACCTGGTGTCGCCCTGCATTCCAGCTTAAGGGGGTAGACCTGGTGTCCGCCTGCATTCGCGATTAAGGGGGGTAGACCTGGTGTCCGCCTGCATTCCAGCGTTAAGGGGGTAGACCTGGTGTCGCCGGCATTCCCAGCTTAAAGGGGGTAGACCTGGTGTCAGCCTGCATTCCCGATTAAGGGGGTAGACCTGGTGTCGCCCGGCATTCCAGCTTAAGGGGGTAGACCTGGTGTCGCCCGGCATTCCAGCTTAAGGGGTAGACCTGGTGTCGCCTGCATTCGCGATTAAGGGGTAGACCTGGTGTCCGCCCGGCATTCCCGGCTAAGGGGGTAGACCTGGTGTCCGCCCGGCATTCGCGATTAAAGGGGGTAGACCTGGTGTCGCCTGCATTCGCGATTAAGGGGTAGACCTGGTGTCGCCGGCATTCCCGCTTAAGGGGGTAGACCTGGTGTCCGCCGGCATTCGCGATTAAGGGGGTAGACCTGGTGTCCGCCGGCATTCCAGCAAGGGGGTAGACCTGGTGTCGCCGGCATTCGCGATTAAGGGGTAGACCTGGTGTCCGCCTGCATTCGCGTTAAGGGGGTAGACCTGGTGTCGCCCGGCATTCGCGATTAAAGGGGTAGACCTGGTGTCGCTGCATTCCCAGCAAGGGGGTAGACCTGGTGTCCGCCTGCATTCGCGCTTAAAGGGGGTAGACCTGGTGTCGCCTGCATTCCCGCGTTAAGGGAGTAGACCTGGTGTCCGCCCGGCATTCCCGCTTAAAGGGGGTAGACCTGGTGTCGCCGGCATTCGCGATTAAGGGGGTAGACCTGGTGTCCGCCCTGCATTCCAGCAAGGGGTAGACCTGGTGTCGCCGGCATTCCCGCTTAAGGGGGTAGACCTGGTGTCCGCCTGCATTCCCGCTTAAGGGTAGACCTGGTGTCGCCGGCATTCCCGCTTAAGGGGGTAGACCTGGTGTCCGCCCGGCATTCAGCGATTAAGGGGGTAGACCTGGTGTCGCCTGCATTCCCGCTTAAGGGGGTAGACCTGGTGTCGCCCGGCATTCCCGGCTAAAGGGGTAGACCTGGTGTCATGCATTCCCGCTTAAAGGGGGTAGACCTGGTGTCCGCCCGGCATTCGCGATTAAGGGGTAGACCTGGTGTCCGCCGTGCATTCCCGCTTAAGGGGGTAGACCTGGTGTCGCCCGGCATTCGCTTGATTAAAGGGGTAGACCTGGTGTCGCCCGGCATTCCAGCTTAAGGGGGTAGACCTGGTGTCCGCCGGCATTCCCGCTTAAAGGGGGTAGACCTGGTGTCCGCCCTGCATTCCCGCTTAAGGGGGTAGACCTGGTGTCCGCCGGCATTCGCTGATTAGGGGTAGACCTGGTGTCGCCTGCATTCCGGATTTAAGGGGTAGACCTGGTGTCGCCGGCATTCCCAGCTTAAGGGGGTAGACCTGGTGTCATCCCGCATTCGCGATTAAAGGGGGTAGACCTGGTGTCCGCCCGGCATTCCAGCTTAAGGGGGTAGACCTGGTGTCCGCCCGGCATTCCGGCTTAAAGGGGGTAGACCTGGTGTCCGCCTGCATTCCCGCTTAAGGGGGTAGACCTGGTGTCCGCCCGGCATTCGCGCTTAAGGGGGTAGACCTGGTGTCGCCCTGCATTCCCAGCTTAAGGGGGTAGACCTGGTGTCGCCGGCATTCCAGCTTAAGGGGTAGACCTGGTGTCCGCCTGCATTCCCGCTTAAGGGGGTAGACCTGGTGTCGCCGGCATTCCCGCTTAAGGGGGTAGACCTGGTGTCCGCCTGCATTCCCGCTTAAAGGGGTAGACCTGGTGTCGCCTGGCATTCCGGCGTTAAGGGGTAGACCTGGTGTCGCCTGCATTCCCGACTTAAGGGGGTAGACCTGGTGTCCGCCCGGCATTCCCCAGCTAAGGGGTAGACCTGGTGTCGCCCGGCATTCGCGCTTAAGGGGGTAGACCTGGTGTCGCCTGCATTCCAGCTTAAGGGGGTAGACCTGGTGTCGCCTGCATTCCCGCGTTAAGGGGTAGACCTGGTGTCGCCTGCATTCGCGATTAAAGGGGGTAGACCTGGTGTCCGCCGGCATTCCAGCGTTAAGGGGTAGACCTGGTGTCCGCCGGCATTCGCGATTAAGGGGGTAGACCTGGTGTCCGCCCTGCATTCCAGCAAGGGGGTAGACCTGGTGTCATGCCGGCATTCCCGCTTAAGGGGTAGACCTGGTGTCCGCCGGCATTCGCGATTAAGGGGGTAGACCTGGTGTCCGCCTGCATTCCCGCTAAGGGGTAGACCTGGTGTCCGCCCGGCATTCCCGCTTAAGGGGGTAGACCTGGTGTCGCCCTGCATTCCCGCTTAAAGGGGGTAGACCTGGTGTCCGCCTGCATTCCCGACTTAAGGGGTAGACCTGGTGTCCGCCCGGCATTCCCGCTTAAGGGGGTAGACCTGGTGTCGCCCTGCATTCCCGACTTAAGGGGTAGACCTGGTGTCGCCGGCATTCCAGCTTAAGGGGTAGACCTGGTGTCGCCTGCATTCCCGCTTAAGGGGGTAGACCTGGTGTCGCCGGCATTCCACGGCAAAGGGGTAGACCTGGTGTCGCCGGCATTCCAGCGATTAAGGGGGTAGACCTGGTGTCGCCTGCATTCCCAGCTTAAGGGGGTAGACCTGGTGTCGCCCGGCATTCCAGCTAAAGGGGTAGACCTGGTGTCCGCCCGGCATTCCCGCTTAAAGGGGGTAGACCTGGTGTCATACCATTCCGCTTAAAGGGGGTAGACCTGGTGTCGCCGGCATTCGCGATTAAAGGGGGTAGACCTGGTGTCCGCCTGCATTCCCGCGTTAAGGGGTAGACCTGGTGTCCGCCGGCATTCCCGCTTAAGGGGTAGACCTGGTGTCCGCCGGCATTCCCGGCTTAAAGGGGGGTAGACCTGGTGTCGCCCGGCATTCCCATGATTAAGGGGGTAGACCTGGTGTCCGCCGGCATTCGCGATTAAGGGGGTAGACCTGGTGTCGCCTGCATTCCAGCAAGGGGGTAGACCTGGTGTCGCCCGGCATTCCCGCTTAAGGGGTAGACCTGGTGTCCGCCCGGCATTCCCGGCTTAAGGGGGTAGACCTGGTGTCCGCCCGGCATTCGCGTTAAGGGGGTAGACCTGGTGTCCGCCGGCATTCCAGCTTAAGGGGGTAGACCTGGTGTCCGCCGGCATTCGCGTTAAAGGGGGTAGACCTGGTGTCGCCCGGCATTCCCGCTTAAGGGGGTAGACCTGGTGTCATGCATTCGCGATTAAAGGGGTAGACCTGGTGTCGCCCGGCATTCCAGCAAGGGGTAGACCTGGTGTCCGCCCGGCATTCCGCTTAAGGGGTAGACCTGGTGTCCGCCGCCATTCCCGCTTAAGGGGTAGACCTGGTGTCCGCCTGCATTCGCGATTAAGGGGGTAGACCTGGTGTCCGCCGGCATTCCAGCTAAAGGGGGTAGACCTGGTGTCGCCTGCATTCCAGCAAGGGGGTAGACCTGGTGTCGCCCGGCATTCGCGATTAAGGGGTAGACCTGGTGTCCGCCGGCATTCCCAGCAAGGGGTAGACCTGGTGTCCGCCCGGCATTCCCAGCTTAAAGGGGGTAGACCTGGTGTCCGCCCGGCATTCGCGATTAAGGGGGTAGACCTGGTGTCGCCCGGCATTCCCGCTTAAGGGGGTAGACCTGGTGTCCGCCTGCATTCCCGCTTAAAGGGGGTAGACCTGGTGTCCGCCTGCATTCGCGATTAAAGGGGGTAGACCTGGTGTCCGCCGGCATTCCCGCTTAAGGGGGTAGACCTGGTGTCCGCCCGGCATTCGCTTGATTAAGGGGTAGACCTGGTGTCGCCTGCATTCCAGCAAGGGGTAGACCTGGTGTCCGCCCTGCATTCCCGCTTAAGGGGTAGACCTGGTGTCCGCCTGCATTCCCGCTTAAGGGGGTAGACCTGGTGTCCGCCGGCCATTCCAGCGATTAAAGGGGTAGACCTGGTGTCGCCCGGCATTCCCGGCAAAAGGGGGTAGACCTGGTGTCGCCCTGCATTCCCGCTTAAAGGGGGTAGACCTGGTGTCCGCCCGGCATTCCCGCTTAAGGGGTAGACCTGGTGTCCGCCGGCATTCGCGATTAAAGGGGGTAGACCTGGTGTCGCCTGCATTCCAGCAAGGGGGTAGACCTGGTGTCGCCCTGCATTCCCGCTTAAAGGGGGTAGACCTGGTGTCGCCCTGCATTCCCGCGTTAAAGGGGGTAGACCTGGTGTCACCGCATTCCAGCGATTAAGGGGGTAGACCTGGTGTCCGCCTGCATTCCGGCAAGGGGTAGACCTGGTGTCCGCCCGGCATTCGCGATTAAGGGGGTAGACCTGGTGTCCGCCTGCATTCCGGCGTTAAGGGGTAGACCTGGTGTCGCCCGGCATTCAGCGATTAAGGGGTAGACCTGGTGTCGCCCGGCATTCCCGCTTAAAGGGGGTAGACCTGGTGTCGCCCGGCATTCAGCGATTAAGGGGTAGACCTGGTGTCCGCCCTGCATTCCCGCTTAAGGGGTAGACCTGGTGTCGCCCGGCATTCCCGCTTAAGGGGGTAGACCTGGTGTCGCCGGCATTCCAGCAAGGGGTAGACCTGGTGTCCGCCTGCATTCGCGATTAAAGGGGGTAGACCTGGTGTCGCCCGGCATTCAGCGATTAAAGGGGGTAGACCTGGTGTCTGCCCGGCATTCCAGCGATTAAAGGGGGTAGACCTGGTGTCGCCCGGCATTCGCGATTAAAGGGGGTAGACCTGGTGTCGCCGGCATTCCACGCTTAAAGGGGTAGACCTGGTGTCGCCCGGCATTCCAGCGTCAGGCGGACTGGCGCCAAGTCTACCCAGCGAAGCGATGAGGCGAGACCGGCTAAGCGGCAACAGGTCTACCCAGCGGTAGCGAAACGGCCGAACCGACTGCCGGCACCAGGTCTACCCAGCGGTAGCGAAAGGGCTAAGACCGGCTAAGCGGCAACAGGTCTACCCAGCGGTAGCGATAGGCGAGACGACTAGCGGCAACAGGTCTACCCGGTAGCGGAAAGGCGAGACCGGCTGGCGGCAACAGGTCTACCCAGCGGCAGCGAAAGGCGAGACGGCTGGCGGCAACAGGTCTACCCATCGGTAGCGAAAGGCGAGACCGGCTAGCGGCAACAGGTCTACCCCAGCGGCAGCGAAAGGCGAGACCGGCTAGCGGCAACAGGTCTACCCATCGGTAGCGAAGGCGCGACCGGCTAGCGGCAACAGGTCTACCCAGCGGTAGCGAAAGGCGAGACCGGCTAAGCGGCAACAGGTCTACCCAGCGGTGACGAAAGGCGAGACCGGCTAGCGGCAACAGGTCTACCCAGCGGTAGCGAGGCGAGACCGACTAGCGGCAACAGGTCTACCCAGCGGTAGCGAAAGGCGAGACCCGGCTAAGCGGCAACAGGTCTACCCAGCGGTAGCGAAAGGCGAGACCGGCTAGCGGCAAAGAGTCTACCCAGCGGTAGCGAAAGGCAGCGACCGGCTAGCGGCAACAGGTCTACCCAGCGGTAGCGAAAGGCGAGACCGGCTAAGCGGCAACAGGTCTACCCAGCGGTAGCGAAAGGCGAGACCGGCTAGCGGCAACAGGTCTACCCAGCGGCAGCGAGGCCGCGACCGGCTAGCGGCAACAGGTCTACCCAGCGGGGTAGCGAAAGGCGGCAGACCGGCTAAGCGGCAACAGGTCTACCCCTGGCCGGAGGCGGCGGCAAGCGGGTTTCCCCCTGTACACGCAGCGCGAAGCGCGCTAGCGGTGAAGAAACCCGCCCGCCCCGCCGCCCGCTCCGGCAGCGCCGCCAAAGCCCATGCAGCGTGTCGGGCCTGGGACCAGCGGAGGAAGTCGAGGCAGCAGCGGCCAGCGAGACCCTCTCTCTTTCTCTCTGGGAAGAAGCGCTTCGCCCGGCCGAAGCGCCCGACTGGCGGCAGCGACCCTCGGCTCGCTGCCCGGCCCCGGACTCGCGTGTCGGGCCTGGGACCCACAGCGGAGGAGGGCGCGAGCCAGCCAGCGGCGGCGAAGCGCCGCCCTAAGCCCGCCGGCTACGGGGCCCCCTGTCAGCCCGGCCCGCCCGAAGAGCCTCGGGAGGAAGGGAAGGAAAGAAAGGGAGAGGAGAGGAGCGCGCCCGCTTCGCCAGCGGCGGCCGCCTCCCGCCGGTTCGGTTAAGCCAGCCCGATCGAGCCCGCCCTTAAGCGACAAAAGCTTGTGTCGAGGGCTGATTCTCAATAGATGCATGGCGAGGGAGCTGCTCTGCTACGTCTGAAACCCTGACCCAGAATCAGGTCGTCTACAGAATGATTTAGCGCCCGAGTGCCCCACGACCATCGCGATGCAGCGGCCGGGGGGAGAAGCGGCGCCGCATCCGATCCGCCCCTCCGGCTCCCGACCACGGCGGCTCCGCACGGGCCCGCCCGCCCGCTGAAGGCGGGCGGCCGACTATCGCGGAAGCCCACCGAGCGCCCGGCGGCTCGCGGTATCGCTACGTCTAAGGCGGGATTCTGACTTAGAAGCGTTCAGTCATAAGCCCGCAGATGGTAGCCTCGCGCCAGTGGCTCCTCAGCCAAAGCGCCCGCGCACCAGGGGTCTGAACCTGCGGTTCCTCTCGTACTGAGCAGGATTACTATTGCAACAACACATCATCAGTAGGGTAAAACTAACCTGTCTCACGGCGGTCTAAACCCAGCTCACGTTCCCTATTGGTGGGTGAACAATCCAGCGCTTGGTGAATTCTGCTTCACAATGATAGGAAGAGCCGACATCGAAGGATCAAAAAGCGGCGGTCGCTATGAGCGGCTTAGCG
>JAPFBE010000241.1:32500-55000 GCA_034336665.1 Luscinia megarhynchos | reverse complement strand
AGGCGAGAGCGAAACAGGCATCGCGGCAGAGCGGCCCTGACCGAGGGGAACCGACCGGGACGGCGGCGAGCGAGGAGGAGGAGGGAGGGGCGCTCGGGACAACGAGGGCGGGGTTGCGCCCCGTCCCGGCGCTCGCGCCCGGCCTTGTAGCGGCAGCGGCAACGCAGTACCGCCCGCGGTACCCACCCGCGAGACAACCGCCCAGCGCGGGAGTGGAGCCAGGGGGCGAGGCCCGCGCCTCGCCTCCCTCTCGCCCTCTCGCCCTCTCGCTTCGCTCGCACCGCCGCGGCGTCTCCGACGCCGTCTCTCTCTCTCTCTCTCTCTCTCGCTCTTACCCCGGCCGCCCGCGCGCCGCCTGCGCTGGCCCCGGCTTCAGCGGCAGGGCGAGCTCCGCCCCAGCGGCTCGTTCGGGGAAGCGAGGGAGCTGCAGGCGCTCCCGAGTCTGCCTTTAGGGGGGCCGAAGGCCCTTCGCAGCGGCGGCGGGGGCGGCGGCCGTCGCCTCTCGCCCGCGGCCGACGGACCTGCGAGGCCACCCCAGCCGCGCCGCCCGGGGAGGGGCCCCCCAGGGACGGCGATTGATCGTCAAGCGGCGCTCAGACGAAGCGTAGCCCGGGAGAACCCGGGGCCGCAAGTCGTTCGAAGTGTCGATGATCAATGTGTCCTGCAATTCACATTAATTCTCGCAGCTAGCTGCGTTCTTCATCGACGCACGAGGCGAGTGATCCACCGCTAAGAGTTGTCTGGCTTTCGGCACCCGACTCCGCGGGCGGCGGAGGGGCGGGACCGCCCAGCGCCCAGCGGCGGCCCCCATAGCTTTCGACCGTCACGAGCACACAGGCGTCAATTCCAAGCGGAGGAGAGACAGGAGGGAAAAAACCCACCTTCACGCTCCCAAGGCCGGCCCCCAGCGGCGGGGGGCCCGCGCCCCGACCGCCTCCCCCCAGCGCCAGGGGGGGAGAGCGCCGCCAGCAAGACCCTTAGCTCTTCGAGGGCGGCCCAGGCGCCCGGGCTACGACCCGGCCTCTGCCGCGAGAGGCTGGCGCCTTCGCGGCCAACGGACGGACCGCACCGCACCGCCCGCCCGCGGGGCGGCGACCCGCCCGACCTCGCTCACGGGACCCGAAGCCGCCCTTCGCGGCCGAGGCGCGGCAACGCCGCCGCCGACCCCGCTCACGCTTCAGCGCCTTTCGCCTCGGCCGATCGGCCCGGACTGCAGCGCCGCAGGCAGCCCGCGCCCAGCGCAGCGGCCCGGCCTGCTTCCCAGCGGCCTTACGGGGCGCCCAGCGGGAAACGCCGGCCGGCGACCGCCCTCCTTCCGCCCGGCGCAACCCCTCCTGCAGCGGGACCGGCTCTCCCCCGCCCGCCCGGGCCGGAGCCCAGCGGCAGCGCTCCGCCGCCCGGCGCCCGGAGGCGGGGCGCCACCGACGACCCGAGCGGCGTCGCGAGTGCGGAGAGCCTACCGCTCAGCGAGACCCACCGCCCGCCCGCCGCCCGCTTAAGCCCGCCCGGGGAGCACCTTAGCGCCCGGCACGCGCCAGGCGGCAAGCGTCGGCGCTCAGCCGGGGGCAACGCCCAGCTCCCCTCGCTTCCATTTCGGGGACGAGGCGCGGGAGCGGCCCAGCGGCCGCCCGCGCGCCTTAACCCTGCGGCCCGCCGCGGCGGGGAAAGGAAGCGGCGGGGAAGCGGCAGGGGCGGGGGCCGGGCGGGACGGCAGCGGCGAGCGCCTTCTCCCCCGGGAGGGACACTGACCCAGCGGCGGCGCCGCCACACCGGCACGGGAGTCGCCCGCTTCGCCGGGCCTCCGCCCGGCGGAGGGAGACCGCCCGGGCGCTTCGCCCGGCACGGCAGCGGCGACGCGGCACTGCGGCCGCGGGAGAGGGCGCTTCGAGACAGGAGGGATGGCCGGCGGCACGGCGGCCGCCGCCGGCGCCCGCCGGGCACAAAGGCCGTCCCGAGGCAAGAGGCGGCGGCCGCGGCCCAGCGCCCGGCGCCCGAGCGCGCCAAGCGCCGCGGCGGCGGCGAAGGCGAAGGCGTGGCGGGCCCGGCGGCCGCCACCCGCGGCCGACGTGGGGCTGAGCACCGCCAGCAGCGGGCCAGGCCGATGTCGAAGCGGCGGGTCGGCCCCAGCGGCGGACCCAGTTCGGTTAAGCTTGCCGCGCGGTCTCTCCGCCCGAGACCGGGCCGCAGAGAGGGGGCAGGGCGCCCCTCCCGGCAAAGGCACGGCTGCCCCCGCCCGCGGGACGCCGACCGACAGCGAGAGGGAGGGCGCGGCCGGCGGGCCGCGGGCGCCACCGCGCGGGGGGATCGGCGGGGCAGGCTGCTCCCTACCCCCTCGCGGATGGCGCCCGCGCCGCCGCCGCCCGGCACCGCCCGCTGCCGGCCGCCCGCCGCCGCGCCAGCGGCGCGTGCCGAGCCGCCCGAGTCTTTAAACCTCCGCCCGGCCCGGCGGCCCCTCTCCCTCTCCCTACCGGCCCCCCCCAGCGGCGTGTGGCGGCGCCGAGGGGAAAAAGCCGGCGGGCATGGGGCCAGACGCCCGGCAGCGGGCGCTAGATACCTGACCCTGGGGCGAGGGAAACGACCTGCATGGCCCCGCCCGGGCATGCCTCCCCGCTGCCACCTTCGGGGGGGCGTCCGCTGGCCGAGCGCGCCCGGCGTCCGCTGCCACCGCCCGCGGCCCGTCCGTCTCGGGGCCAGGGTTTCCCTCAGTAGCCCGGCGCTTCGCCCGAGAGGACCGCCCGCGGCTCGGGCCGCCCGCCCGGCAGCGCGCGGGGACGCTGACCCGACGCCCGAAACCTCGCTCACGCCCGCCCGAGTCGCGAGAAGCGTGGCGCCCGGCGACCGGCGTTCGGCCCGGCGCCCGGCCGCGATGGCGAGCTTCGGAGGCCGGCCCGGCCGTCCCCCGCCTCCGGCGAGGGGCGGACCGACAGCGGACCGGCGGCGGGGGGAAGAAGCGACCTCGGCGCCCGGCCCGGCCAACCCGCCCAGCGCTTCCCTGCGGCGCCCGGTCGCGGCCAGCAGCGGTCTAGCGCGGGGTCGGCCCGCCAGCAGCGCACGGTGGGCGAGCGCCCGCTGCGCTGTGGCGGCCTTCGCCCAGCGCCCGGCGCCTCCCCCCCAGCGGGAGGCGGCCTGCGCCGCGCGCCTTCCGCTCTCTCTCTCTCTCGCTTTCTCTCTCTCTGGGGCTGCTGCTGCTGGCGTCCGGGGAAGGGCGTCGCGGCCCCCTCCCTCCCTCCAGCGAGAGGGGAGCCGCCCGAGCGTCGCGAGCGGAAAGCGAGCGCTGGCGGCGAGGCGCCAGCCCCCCACCGGTAATGATCCTTCCGCGGGTTCACCTCACGGAAACCTTGTTACGACTTTTACTTCCTCTAGATAGTCAAGTTCGACCCGTCTTCTCGGCAGCTCCGGCAGAGTGCCGTGGCCGACCCGCCGGGGCGATCCGAGACCTCACTAAACCATCAATCGGTGGTAGCGACGGGCGGTGTGTGCAAAGGGCAGGGACTTAATCAGCGAGCTTATGACCCGCGCTTACTGGGAATTCCTCGTTCACGGGGAAGAATTGCAATCCCGATCCCCATCACGAATGGGGTTCAGCGGGTTACCAGCGCCTGCCGGCGGAGGGTAGGCACAAGCTGAGCCAGTCAGTGTAGCGGCGTGCGACCCCGGACATCTAAGGGCATCACAGACCTGTTATTGCTCAATCTCGGGTGGCTGAGCGCCACTTGTCCCTCTAAGAAGTTGGGCGCCCGACCCGCTCGGGGGGTCGGCGTAACTAGTTAGCATGCCAGAGTCTCGTTCGTTGTCGGAATTAACCAGACAAATCGCTCCACCAACTAAGAACGGCCATGCACCACCACCCACGGAATCGAGAAAGAGCTCTCAATCTGTCAATCCTGTCCGTGTCCGGGCGGGTGAGGTTTCCCGTGTTGAGTCAAATTAAGCCGCAGGCTCCACTCCTAGTGGTGCCCTTCCGTCAATTCCTTTAAGTTTCAGCTTTGCAACCATACTCCCCGGAACCCAAAGACTTGGGTTTCCGGGGAGCTACCCGGCGGGTCATGGGAATAACGCCGCCCGGATCGCCCAGTCGGCATCGTTTATGGTCGGGAACTACTGACGGTGTCTGATAGTCTTGAACCTCCGACTTTCGTTCTTGATTAATGAAAACATTCTTGGCAAATGCTTTTCGCTCTAGGCCGTCTTGCGCCCGGTCAAAATTTCACCTCTAAGCGGCACAATCTGAATGCCCCGGCCGTCCCTCTTAATCATGGCCCCGTTTCCGAAAACCAACAAAATAGAACCCGGAGTCCTATTCCATTATTCCCTAGCTGCAGTATGCGGCGGCCGGCCTGCTTTGAACACTCTAATTTTCTCAAAGTAAGCGGCGGGCCCCTGCGGAACACTCAGCTAAGAGCATCGAGGGGGCGAGAGGCAGGGGCTGGGACGAAGCGGTGGCTCGCCTCGCGGCGGACCGCCAGCTTCGATCCCAAGATCCAACTACGAGCTTTTTAACTGCAGCAACTTTAAGATCGCTATTGGGCTGGAATTACCGCGGCTGCTGGCACCAGACTTGCCCTCCAATGGATCCTCGCTCAAGGATTTAAAGTGCGCTCATTCCAATTACAGGGCCTCGAAAGAGTCCTGTATTGTTATTACCGTCACTACCTCCCGGGGTCGAGGAGTGGGTAATTCTTGGCGCCTGCTGCCTTCCTTGGATGTGGTAGCCGTTTCTCAGGCTCCCTCTCGGAATCGAACCCTGATTCCCCGTCACCCGTGGTCACCATGGTAGGCACAGACAGTACCATCGAAAGTTGATGGGGCAGACATTGAATGGGTGCGATGCGCCCCGCCCGAGAGCGTCGCGATCGGCTCGAGGTTATCTAGAGTCACCAAAGCTGCCGGGCGGGCCCGGGTTGGTTTTAGTCTGATAAATACTGCAGCGTCCCGGAGGTCGGCTTCGTCGGCATGTATTAGCTCTAGAATTACCACAGTTATCCAAGGAGGCCGAGGAGAGGGCGACCAAAGGAACCATAACTGATTTAATGAGCCATTCGCAGTTTCACTGTACCGCCCGTGTGTACTTAGACATGCATGGCTTAAGCTTTGAGACAAGCATATGCTACTGGCAGGATCAACCAGGTAGCCGCCACACCCAGCGGCGGCGCGCAGCGGCGCCAGCGAGCCGGACCGCCCGCCCGGCGGCGCCCTACCAACCTGGCCGCCCCGCTTCTCTCTCTCTCTCTCTTCTCTCTCTCTCGCTCTCTCTCTCGGTCGCGCTCCGACCCGGCGAGAGCGACATGGCGGCGGCGGCCGGCGACATCAGCGCAACCAGCGGCGCCTGGGGGCGAGAGCGGCATGCAGCGGGCGACCCCACCCGCCGAGGGAGGCGGAGACGCCCTCGGCGACACGGCCGACCCGGCGGCCGGCCCTTCCATACGCCCGGCGGGGCAAGGAGCGGGACGCTCGCGCAGCTTCTTTCGCCCGGACAACAACGCGAGCCTTTTTTCTTCGCCTTCCTTCCCGTTTTTCTCTCTTTCTGGCTCTTTCTCTCTCTCTCTCTCGCTTCTGCTCTCTCCCGGGGGCCCGCGCCCGCCCGAGACTTCGGCCTCAGCGTTCCGACAGTCACGGCCGGCTGGCGGCGCGCGCCCGGACGAGGGGAGCTTCGGCTGGGGCTGACCCGCCCCGAGGCCGGCCGAAAAAGCACGGACGTGCTAGAGGAGACAGCGACCCGACGAGCGGTAGCGGCCGGACACCCGAGGCCCGAGGCCGGGGGCGGCTCGCTCTGCAGCGAAGCGGCAGCGACCAAAGGGCGCCCGGTGCTGGTCTTGGCAGCGGAGCGGGCTCTTTTCCCCGTCCGTGCCCCATCGGTTCTCATCCCCCTTTCTCTCTCTTCTCTCTCTCCGTCTTCCCTCGGGGGACCGCGCTCTCTCTTTCTCGGCTCGAGCTCCGAGCACTACCCCGCCCGCCAAGCTGCTCGCGGCGGCACACCAGCAGGCGATACTACGGCACGAAGCCGGCACCGGCACCTCGCGCGCTTTTCAAGGACACCTGAGGACTGGCGGGGCCGCAGCGGCCGTCCACACAGCCCGGGACGGTAAAGGCGTTCCTCCCCCCAAAGCAGCGGGAGGGCGACACCTGCGCCCTTCGACGGCGGGGTGGCCCGATCGGAAAGGAGACCGCCCTGCTTTCGAGGCGGGGGCACCGCCGAGCTTCCCCCATGACAGAGAAGCCCCGGGGAGAGGTGCCCGGCCAGCCGAGGGCCCTTTCCGGCGCCACCCGAGGAACCACCTCATCGATCGGCTTTCGGAGACAAAGGCCCGCGGCCCACGCTTCCTGGGACAACAGAAAACCGAAAAAGAGGAAAAAAGACAAAAAGCACACTACGGCGTCGCCGCGACCGTGCTAGCCACGGGGTCCGCGGGCCTGCGGCGAGGGGCCGGGGGCGAGGGGCGAGACTTCGAGACTCAACTCCCCCTAAAACCCCCATCCGCCCGCCCGGCCGGTCGAGCCAGCGCCCGGGGGACGGGAGGCGGGGGGCGAGACTTCGAGACTCAACTCCCCCAAAACCCCCATCCGCCCGCCCGGCCGCGATTCTCTCGGTCTCTCGCCAGCACACAGCGTCTCTCTGGGCCTTCGGCTTCGTGGCCCGCGACCCTTCGTCGTCCAGCTGGCGGCTTCACCGGTGCAGCGGCTTAAGGCCGGCGTGAAAAAGAAGGGGAAAAGGCGGGCGGCCCCACACTCCGCCCACGCCTGAAAAAGCAGAGCCGTTCGCAACCCAGCCCGCCCGGGCAGCCACGCAGCGGGGGCAGCAGGCCAGACCCACACGCCGCCCGGCCACGGTGGCTCGGATCGCACACCAGCCGAGGGAGGGAGATGGGGGCGGCGCGCGCCCTCGCCCCCACATCGCCGGGGGCTTTTCTCTCTCGCTTCTCTGTCGGCGTTCCGGCCCGCTCTCTGGCGCGGCCGACCACAGCGACCGGCCGCCACCGCTAAAATGAACACTCCGCCCGCTTCAGCGGAGTCCCCGGCATAGGGCCGAGGAAGGGGAACCATGCTTTCAACGAGGCGCGGCCGGGGGAAGGGGTGCCGCCAACCCGGCCGGCAAAACTCCGCGAGGCGACTCCGTCACCGAGCCCCCACCTTGGGGCGAGCGAGGCGAGGCGGATGCCCCACCGGCACGCCCCGCGAACCCTTCCCAGGCGGACGCTCTCTCTGGGCAAGGCAGGGTCGGGAGGCGGGGGAGCGAGGCCGGCGAGCCGTGCTCTCGGGGGAGCTCTGGGGAAGGGGCGGGGAACCTACCACTCGGCAGGCTCAGCACCCAACCCGGCAGCGTCCAGCCCGACTGCCGGTAAAAGCGCACCGGACCGGCGGCCGAAGAACGCCGCACCCGCCAGAGCGGGCCGGCCCCGGCTTAAGGCGAGGCGGAGGAAAAAAGACGGCGCCGCCCTTCGCCCGCCACCGTCGCCCGGGAGGGCGGCGGGCACCCGGCTCCCCCTTCTCGCTGAAACCGGCAGCAGCCGGGGCGGGCCGGGACAAGCGCTCGCGGCTTGGATCTCGCTTCTCTCGGGTCTCCCGCCTCACCTGGCCTGGGCGGGGGAGCACAGCTTCGCATCGCTTCGCTTTTAAGCGAAGCCGGCAGCAGCCGGGCGGGCCGGGATTACGCTTCAGCGGCCGGCTCTCGCTTCTCTCGGGTCTCCCGCCTCACCTGGCCTGGGCGGGGGAGCACAGCTTCGCATCGCCTGCTTTTAAGCGAAACCGGCAGCAGCCGGGCGGGCCGGGACAGCGCTCAGCGGCCGGCTCTCGCTTCTCTCGGGTCTCCCGCCTCACCTGGCCTGGGCGGGGGAGCACAGCTTCGCATCGCTTCGCTTTTAGCGAAACCCGGCAGCTAGCCGGGCGGGGCCGGGACCGCAGCTCGCGGCCGGCTCTCGCTTCTCTCGGGTCTCCCCGCCTCACCTGGCCTGGGCGGGGAGCTGGCTTCGCATCGCCGGCATCTCGCGAAGCCGGCAGCAGCCGGGCGGGGCCGGAACCCGCGCTTCAGCGGCCGGCTCTCGCTTCTCTCGGGTCTCCCCGCCTCACCTGGCCTGGGCGGGGAGCACAGCTTCGCATCGCCAGCTTTTCAGCGAAGCCGGCAGCAGCCGGGCGGGCCGGAACCGCGCTCAGCGGCCGGCTCTCGCTTCTCGGGTCTCCCGCCTCACCTGGCCTGGGCGGGGAGCACAGCTTCGCATCGCCCGCTTTTGGCGAAACCGGCAGCAGCCGGGCGGGCCGGGACCGCGCTCGCGGCCGGCTCTCGCTTCTCTCGGGTCTCCCCGCCTCACCTGGCCTGGGCGGGGGAGCACAGCTTCGCATCGCCCGGCACTTTTAAGCGAAACCGGCAGCAGCCGGGCGGGGCGGGACCGCAGCTCAGCAGCCGGCTCTCGCTTCTCTCGGGTCTCCCGCCTCACCTGGCCTGGGCGGGGGAGCACAGCTTCGCATCGCCCGCTTTTAGCGAAGCCGGCAGCAGCGGGCCGGGCCGGGACCGCCTTCAGCGGCCGGCTCTCGCTTCTCGGGTCTCCCGCCTCGCCTGGCCGGGCGGGGAGCAGCTTCGCCTCGCTTCCACCTGTCCTAGTACACTGGGTGAGTGCGGGAATGCGGACAAAGCCCGGGAGAGTCCTTGCCGTGCATTGGCGATGCGGTTCCTGAGCGGCCACGACCGCCCAGCGGCCGCCCTTTCGCCCTCACAGGACACAGGCACCGCACAGCCTGCGGGGAGGCGGCCCGTAACCTCGTCTCCCATATCACAGGACGAAAGCGGGGCCCAGGCGGCCGGCGAGCACAAGAGAGCGAAGCCTAGGTGACCGGGGTGGCGCAGCGAACCGCGCCGCCTCCTCGATGAGGCAGCGGAGGCAGCCGAAAACAAGCGACCCATAAGCGCACTTCCGAGGACACCAGGTCTACCCAGCCAGCGGGGTAGACCTGGTGTCCACTCGGCTGTCCAGCAAGGGGTAGACCTGGTGTCGCCCGGCATTCCCGCGTTAAGGGGGTAGACCTGGTGTCCGCCCGGCATTCAGCGTTAAGGGGGTAGACCTGGTGTCCGCCCTGCATTCGCGATTAAAGGGGTAGACCTGGTGTCGCCCGGCATTCCAGCTTAAGGGGTAGACCTGGTGTCGCCTGCATTCCCGCTTAAGGGGGTAGACCTGGTGTCCGCCCTGCATTCCCGGCGTTAAGGGGGTAGACCTGGTGTCCGCCCGGCATTCGCGATTAAGGGGGTAGACCTGGTGTCCGCCCGGCATTCCGGCAAAGGGGTAGACCTGGTGTCCGCCCGTGCATTCGCGTTAAGGGGTAGACCTGGTGTCGCCCGGCATTCCAGCTTAAGGGGTAGACCTGGTGTCGACCTGCATTCGCGATTAAAGGGGTAGACCTGGTGTCCGCCTGCATTCCAGCAAGGGGGTAGACCTGGTGTCGCCCGGCATTCCCGCTTAAAGGGGTAGACCTGGTGTCCGCCGGCATTCCGGCAAGGGGTAGACCTGGTGTCGCCTGCATTCAGCGATTAAGGGGTAGACCTGGTGTCCGCCGGCATTCCCGCTTAAGGGGTAGACCTGGTGTCCGCCGGCATTCCGGCAAGGGGTAGACCTGGTGTCCGCCCTGCATTCGCGTTAAGGGGTAGACCTGGTGTCGCCCGGCATTCCCGCTTAAGGGGGTAGACCTGGTGTCGCCCTGCATTCGCGTTAAGGGGGTAGACCTGGTGTCGCCTGCATTCCGGCAGTTAAGGGGGTAGACCTGGTGTCCGCCCGGCATTCGCTGATTAAGGGGGTAGACCTGGTGTCGCCGGCATTCCCGGCAAGGGGTAGACCTGGTGTCCGCCCTGCATTCGCGTTAAGGGGTAGACCTGGTGTCGCCTGCATTCCCGCTTAAGGGGGTAGACCTGGTGTCCGCCTGCATTCGCGTTAAGGGGTAGACCTGGTGTCCGCCTGCATTCCACAGCAAGGGGGTAGACCTGGTGTCCGCCCGGCATTCGCGTTAAAGGGGTAGACCTGGTGTCGCCTGCATTCCCGCTTAAAGGGGTAGACCTGGTGTCCGCCCGGCATTCCCGCTTAAGGGGGTAGACCTGGTGTCCGCCCGGCATTCCGGCAAGGGGTAGACCTGGTGTCGCCTGCATTCCGGGCTTAAGGGGTAGACCTGGTGTCCGCCCGGCATTCCGGCAAGGGGTAGACCTGGTGTCGCCGGCATTCGCGTTAAGGGGTAGACCTGGTGTCCGCCGGCATTCCCGCTTAAGGGGTAGACCTGGTGTCGCCCGGCATTCCCGCTTAAAGGGGTAGACCTGGTGTCGCCTGCATTCGCTTGATTAAGGGGTAGACCTGGTGTCCGCCTGCATTCCCGCTTAAGGGGGTAGACCTGGTGTCGCCCGGCATTCGCGTTAAAGGGGTAGACCTGGTGTCGCCTGCATTCCCGCTTAAGGGGGTAGACCTGGTGTCGCCGTGGCATTCCCGGCAAGGGGTAGACCTGGTGTCGCCTGCATTCCGGCGTTAAGGGGGTAGACCTGGTGTCCGCCCGGCATTCCGGCTTAAGGGGTAGACCTGGTGTCCGCCTGCATTCCGGCTTAAGGGGGTAGACCTGGTGTCCGCCCGTGCATTCGCGTTAAGGGGTAGACCTGGTGTCGCCGGCATTCCCGCTTAAGGGGTAGACCTGGTGTCCGCCTGCATTCCCGCTTAAGGGGTAGACCTGGTGTCGCCCGGCATTCCCGCTTAAGGGGGTAGACCTGGTGTCATGCCATTCGCGATTAAGGGGGTAGACCTGGTGTCCGCCCGTGCATTCCCGGCTTAAGGGGGTAGACCTGGTGTCGCCTGGCATTCAGCGATTAAGGGGGTAGACCTGGTGTCCGCCTGCATTCCGGCAAGGGGGTAGACCTGGTGTCCGCCCGGCATTCCGGCGATTAAAGGGGGTAGACCTGGTGTCGCCTGCATTCCAGCGTTAAGGGGTAGACCTGGTGTCCATGCATTCGCGTTAAAGGGGTAGACCTGGTGTCGCCGGCATTCCCGCTTAAGGGGTAGACCTGGTGTCCGCCCGGCATTCCCGCTTAAGGGGTAGACCTGGTGTCCGCCTGCATTCGCTGATTAAGGGGGTAGACCTGGTGTCCGCCGGCATTCCAGCAAGGGGTAGACCTGGTGTCGCCGGCATTCGCTTGATTAAGGGGGTAGACCTGGTGTCGCCCTGCATTCCCGCTTAAGGGGTAGACCTGGTGTCCGCCCGGCATTCGCGATTAAAGGGGGTAGACCTGGTGTCCGCCTGCATTCCCACGGCAAGGGGTAGACCTGGTGTCCGCCCGGCATTCCCGCTTAAGGGGGTAGACCTGGTGTCCGCCGGCATTCCCGCTTAAGGGGGTAGACCTGGTGTCCGCCCGGCATTCGCGATTAAGGGGGTAGACCTGGTGTCGCCTGCATTCCCGCTTAAGGGGTAGACCTGGTGTCCGCCGGCATTCCCGCTTGATTAAGGGGTAGACCTGGTGTCGCCTGCATTCCCGCTTAAGGGGTAGACCTGGTGTCCGCCCGGCATTCCGGCAAGGGGTAGACCTGGTGTCGCCTGCATTCGCGATTAAGGGGGTAGACCTGGTGTCGCCTGCATTCCCGCTTAAGGGGGTAGACCTGGTGTCGCCGGCATTCGCGATTAAGGGGTAGACCTGGTGTCCGCCTGCATTCCCGCTTAAGGGGGTAGACCTGGTGTCGCCCGGCATTCGCGTTAAAGGGGGTAGACCTGGTGTCCGCCTGCATTCCCGCTTAAGGGGGTAGACCTGGTGTCCGCCGGCATTCGCGTTAAGGGGTAGACCTGGTGTCGCCTGCATTCCCGCTTAAGGGGGTAGACCTGGTGTCCGCCTGGCATTCCGCTGATTAAGGGGTAGACCTGGTGTCGCCTGCATTCCCGCTTAAGGGGGTAGACCTGGTGTCGCCTGCATTCAGCGATTAAGGGGTAGACCTGGTGTCATGCCATTCCAGCGTTAAGGGGGTAGACCTGGTGTCCGCCGGCATTCCCGCGTTAAGGGGTAGACCTGGTGTCGCCCTGCATTCCCGCTTAAGGGGGTAGACCTGGTGTCCGCCGGCATTCGCGTTAAAGGGGTAGACCTGGTGTCCGCCTGCATTCCGGCTTAAGGGGTAGACCTGGTGTCCGCCCGGCATTCCCGCGTTAAGGGGGTAGACCTGGTGTCGCCTGCATTCCGGCAAGGGGTAGACCTGGTGTCGCCTGCATTCCGGCAAAGGGGTAGACCTGGTGTCCGCCCTGCATTCGCGTTAAGGGGTAGACCTGGTGTCCGCCCGGCATTCCGGCAAGGGGTAGACCTGGTGTCGCCGGCATTCCGGCTTAAGGGGGTAGACCTGGTGTCCGCCGGCATTCCCGCTTAAGGGGTAGACCTGGTGTCGCCCTGCATTCGCGTTAAGGGGTAGACCTGGTGTCGCCCGGCATTCCACAGCAAGGGGTAGACCTGGTGTCCGCCTGCATTCGCTGATTAAGGGGTAGACCTGGTGTCGCCTGCATTCCCGCTTAAAGGGGTAGACCTGGTGTCGCCCGGCATTCCGGCGTTAAGGGGGTAGACCTGGTGTCGCCGGCATTCCCGCTTAAGGGGGTAGACCTGGTGTCCGCCTGCATTCGCCCGATTAAGGGGGTAGACCTGGTGTCGCCGGCATTCCGGCAAGGGGTAGACCTGGTGTCCGCCGGCATTCCCGCTTAAGGGGGTAGACCTGGTGTCATGCCATTCGCGATTAAGGGGTAGACCTGGTGTCGCCTGCATTCCGGCAAGGGGTAGACCTGGTGTCCGCCGGCATTCGCGATTAAGGGGTAGACCTGGTGTCCGCCTGCATTCCCGCTTAAGGGGTAGACCTGGTGTCGCCCGGCATTCGCGATTAAAGGGGTAGACCTGGTGTCGCCGGCATTCCCGCTTAAGGGGTAGACCTGGTGTCGCCCGGCATTCCCGCTTAAGGGGGTAGACCTGGTGTCGCCGGCATTCCAGCGATTAAGGGGGTAGACCTGGTGTCCGCCGGCATTCCGGCAAGGGGTAGACCTGGTGTCCGCCGGCATTCCCGCTTAAGGGGTAGACCTGGTGTCCGCCTGCATTCGCGTTAAGGGGTAGACCTGGTGTCCGCCGGCATTCCCGCTTAAGGGGGTAGACCTGGTGTCCGCCGGCATTCAGCGATTAAGGGGGTAGACCTGGTGTCCGCCTGCATTCCCGCTTAAGGGGTAGACCTGGTGTCCGCCGGCATTCCCGCTTAAGGGGTAGACCTGGTGTCCGCCGGCATTCCCGCTTAAGGGGTAGACCTGGTGTCCGCCCGGCATTCCGGCGATTAAGGGGGTAGACCTGGTGTCGCCGGCATTCCCGCTTAAGGGGGTAGACCTGGTGTCGCCTGCATTCGCGTTAAGGGGTAGACCTGGTGTCCGCCCGGCATTCCAGCAAGGGGTAGACCTGGTGTCGCCCTGCATTCGCGATTAAAGGGGGTAGACCTGGTGTCCGCCGGCATTCCGGCAAGGGGTAGACCTGGTGTCCGCCGGCATTCGCGATTAAGGGGGTAGACCTGGTGTCGCCTGCATTCCCGCTTAAGGGGGTAGACCTGGTGTCCGCCGGCATTCCAGCAAGGGGGTAGACCTGGTGTCGCCTGCATTCCAGCGATTAAGGGGGTAGACCTGGTGTCCGCCCGGCATTCCCGCTTAAGGGGGTAGACCTGGTGTCCGCCTGCATTCGCGATTAAGGGGGTAGACCTGGTGTCCGCCTGCATTCCGGCAAGGGGTAGACCTGGTGTCGCCCGGCATTCGCGATTAAGGGGTAGACCTGGTGTCCGCCTGCATTCCGGCTTAAGGGGTAGACCTGGTGTCGCCGGCATTCCGGCGTTAAGGGGTAGACCTGGTGTCCGCCTGGCATTCGCGATTAAGGGGGTAGACCTGGTGTCCGCCTGCATTCCCGGCTTAAGGGGTAGACCTGGTGTCCGCCCGGCATTCCCGCTTAAGGGGGTAGACCTGGTGTCGCCTGCATTCCAGCAAGGGGGTAGACCTGGTGTCGCCGGCATTCGCGTTAAGGGGTAGACCTGGTGTCCGCCGGCATTCCGGCTTAAGGGGGTAGACCTGGTGTCGCCGGCATTCGCGTTAAGGGGTAGACCTGGTGTCCGCCTGCATTCCACAGCAAGGGGGTAGACCTGGTGTCCGCCGGCATTCGCGATTAAAGGGGTAGACCTGGTGTCGCCTGCATTCCCGCTTAAAGGGGGTAGACCTGGTGTCCGCCGGCATTCGCGATTAAGGGGTAGACCTGGTGTCGCCGGCATTCCCGCTTAAGGGGGTAGACCTGGTGTCATGCCATTCGCGTTAAGGGGTAGACCTGGTGTCCGCCTGGCATTCCACAGCAAGGGGTAGACCTGGTGTCGCCGGCATTCCCGCGTTAAGGGGTAGACCTGGTGTCGCCGGCATTCCCGGCTTAAGGGGTAGACCTGGTGTCCGCCGGCATTCGCGTTAAAGGGGTAGACCTGGTGTCCGCCTGCATTCCCGCTTAAAGGGGGTAGACCTGGTGTCGCCTGCATTCGCGTTAAGGGGTAGACCTGGTGTCCGCCTGCATTCCGGCAAGGGGTAGACCTGGTGTCGCCGGCATTCCAGCGATTAAGGGAGTAGACCTGGTGTCCGCCTGCATTCCCGCTTAAGGGGGTAGACCTGGTGTCCGCCGGCATTCGCGTTAAGGGGTAGACCTGGTGTCGCCCGGCATTCCCGGCAAAGGGGTAGACCTGGTGTCCGCCGGCATTCCCGCTTAAGGGGTAGACCTGGTGTCGCCCGGCATTCCCGCTTAAGGGGGTAGACCTGGTGTCCGCCGGCATTCGCGTTAAGGGGTAGACCTGGTGTCGCCGGCATTCCCGCTTAAGGGGGTAGACCTGGTGTCGCCGGCATTCGCGTTAAGGGGTAGACCTGGTGTCCGCCGGCATTCCGGCAAGGGGTAGACCTGGTGTCGCCTGCATTCCCGCTTAAGGGGTAGACCTGGTGTCGCCTGCATTCGCGATTAAGGGGTAGACCTGGTGTCCGCCTGCATTCCGGCAAGGGGTAGACCTGGTGTCCGCCCGGCATTCCCGCGTTAAGGGGTAGACCTGGTGTCGCCTGCATTCCCGCTTAAGGGGGTAGACCTGGTGTCCGCCCGGCATTCCCGCTTAAGGGGTAGACCTGGTGTCCGCCTGCATTCGCGTTAAGGGGTAGACCTGGTGTCCGCCGGCATTCCCGCTTAAGGGGGTAGACCTGGTGTCCGCCCGGCATTCGCTTGATTAAGGGGTAGACCTGGTGTCCGCCTGCATTCCCGCTTAAGGGGTAGACCTGGTGTCCGCCGGCATTCGCGATTAAGGGGTAGACCTGGTGTCGCCGGCATTCCGGCAAAGGGGTAGACCTGGTGTCATGCCATTCGCGATTAAAGGGGTAGACCTGGTGTCCGCCCGGCATTCCACAGCAAGGGGGTAGACCTGGTGTCCGCCGGCATTCGCTTGATTAAGGGGTAGACCTGGTGTCCGCCCGGCATTCCCGCTTAAGGGGGTAGACCTGGTGTCCGCCGGCATTCGCGATTAAGGGGTAGACCTGGTGTCGCCTGCATTCCCGCTTAAGGGGGTAGACCTGGTGTCCGCCGGCATTCCAGCAAGGGGGTAGACCTGGTGTCATACCATTCCCGATTAAAGGGGGTAGACCTGGTGTCCGCCCGGCATTCCCGCTTAAGGGGGTAGACCTGGTGTCCGCCCGTGCATTCGCGTTAAGGGGGTAGACCTGGTGTCGCCTGCATTCCCGCTTAAGGGGGTAGACCTGGTGTCGCCTGCATTCGCGTTAAGGGGTAGACCTGGTGTCCGCCCGGCATTCCCGCTTAAGGGGTAGACCTGGTGTCCGCCGGCATTCGCGTTAAGGGGTAGACCTGGTGTCGCCTGCATTCCGCTTAAGGGGTAGACCTGGTGTCCGCCGGCATTCGCTGATTAAGGGGTAGACCTGGTGTCCGCCCTGCATTCCCGCTTAAGGGGTAGACCTGGTGTCCGCCCGGCATTCGCGATTAAGGGGTAGACCTGGTGTCGCCGGCATTCCCGCTTAAGGGGTAGACCTGGTGTCCGCCTGCATTCCCGCTTAAGGGGTAGACCTGGTGTCCGCCTGCATTCCCGCTTAAGGGGGTAGACCTGGTGTCCGCCTGCATTCCCGCTTAAGGGGTAGACCTGGTGTCATACCGGCATTCCGGCAAGGGGTAGACCTGGTGTCCGCCGGCATTCGCTGATTAAGGGGTAGACCTGGTGTCCGCCTGCATTCCCGCTTAAGGGGTAGACCTGGTGTCCGCCGGCATTCGCTTGATTAAGGGGTAGACCTGGTGTCCGCCTGCATTCCCGCTTAAGGGGTAGACCTGGTGTCGCCGGCATTCCCGGCTTAAGGGGTAGACCTGGTGTCCGCCGGCATTCCCGCGTTAAGGGGTAGACCTGGTGTCATGCGGCATTCCCGCTTAAGGGGTAGACCTGGTGTCCGCCGGCATTCGCGATTAAGGGGTAGACCTGGTGTCCGCCGGCATTCCGGCAAGGGGTAGACCTGGTGTCCGCCGGCATTCGCGATTAAGGGGGTAGACCTGGTGTCCGCCTGCATTCCCGGCAAGGGGTAGACCTGGTGTCGCCCGGCATTCCCGCTTAAGGGGTAGACCTGGTGTCCGCCGGCATTCCCGCTTAAGGGGTAGACCTGGTGTCGCCTGCATTCCCGCTTAAGGGGTAGACCTGGTGTCATACGGCATTCCGCTTAAGGGGTAGACCTGGTGTCGCCTGCATTCCGGCTTAAGGGGGTAGACCTGGTGTCCGCCTGCATTCCCGCTTAAGGGGGTAGACCTGGTGTCGCCGGCATTCCCGCTTAAGGGGTAGACCTGGTGTCCGCCTGCATTCGCGATTAAGGGGTAGACCTGGTGTCCGCCTGCATTCCCGCTTAAGGGGGTAGACCTGGTGTCGCCGGCATTCGCGTTAAGGGGTAGACCTGGTGTCGCCGGCATTCCCGCTTAAGGGGTAGACCTGGTGTCCGCCGGCATTCGCGTTAAGGGGTAGACCTGGTGTCCGCCCGGCATTCCCGCTTAAGGGGGTAGACCTGGTGTCCGCCTGCATTCGCGATTAAGGGGTAGACCTGGTGTCGCCGGCATTCCCGCTTAAGGGGTAGACCTGGTGTCCGCCGGCATTCGCGTTAAGGGGTAGACCTGGTGTCCGCCGGCATTCCCGCTTAAGGGGTAGACCTGGTGTCATGCCGGCATTCGCGTTAAGGGGTAGACCTGGTGTCCGCCCGGCATTCCCGCTTAAGGGGTAGACCTGGTGTCCGCCCGGCATTCCCGCTTAAGGGGTAGACCTGGTGTCGCCTGCATTCCGGCGATTAAGGGGGTAGACCTGGTGTCCGCCGGCATTCCCGCTTAAAGGGGGTAGACCTGGTGTCCGCCGGCATTCGCGATTAAGGGGTAGACCTGGTGTCCGCCTGCATTCCCGCTTAAGGGGTAGACCTGGTGTCCGCCCGGCATTCCCGCTTAAGGGGGTAGACCTGGTGTCGCCTGCATTCCGGCGATTAAGGGGTAGACCTGGTGTCGCCGGCATTCCCGCTTAAGGGGTAGACCTGGTGTCCGCCTGGCATTCGCGTTAAGGGGTAGACCTGGTGTCCGCCGGCATTCCCGCTTAAGGGGTAGACCTGGTGTCCGCCCGGCATTCGCGTTAAGGGGTAGACCTGGTGTCCGCCGGCATTCCCGCTTAAGGGGTAGACCTGGTGTCCGCCCGGCATTCGCGTTAAGGGGTAGACCTGGTGTCGCCCGGCATTCCCGCTTAAGGGGGTAGACCTGGTGTCCGCCCGGCATTCCCGCTTAAGGGGTAGACCTGGTGTCCGCCCTGCATTCCCGCTTAAGGGGTAGACCTGGTGTCGCCGGCATTCCCGCTTAAGGGGTAGACCTGGTGTCCGCCGGCATTCCCGCTTAAGGGGGTAGACCTGGTGTCCGCCGGCATTCGCGTTAAGGGGTAGACCTGGTGTCGCCGGCATTCCCGCTTAAGGGGTAGACCTGGTGTCCGCCGGCATTCGCGTTAAGGGGTAGACCTGGTGTCGCCTGCATTCCCGCTTAAGGGGTAGACCTGGTGTCGCCGGCATTCCCGCTTAAGGGGGTAGACCTGGTGTCGCCCGGCATTCCCGCTTAAGGGGTAGACCTGGTGTCCGCCCTGCATTCCGGCGATTAAGGGGTAGACCTGGTGTCGCCCGGCATTCCCGCTTAAGGGGGTAGACCTGGTGTCGCCTGCATTCCGGCAAGGGGTAGACCTGGTGTCCGCCTGCATTCGCGTTAAGGGGTAGACCTGGTGTCCGCCCGGCATTCCCGCTTAAGGGGGTAGACCTGGTGTCCGCCGGCATTCGCGTTAAGGGGTAGACCTGGTGTCATGCATTCCGGCAAAGGGGTAGACCTGGTGTCCGCCCGGCATTCGCGTTAAGGGGTAGACCTGGTGTCGCCCGGCATTCCCGCTTAAGGGGTAGACCTGGTGTCCGCCGGCATTCCCGCTTAAGGGGTAGACCTGGTGTCCGCCTGCATTCGCGATTAAGGGGTAGACCTGGTGTCGCCTGCATTCCCGCTTAAGGGGTAGACCTGGTGTCCGCCGGCATTCGCGTTAAGGGGTAGACCTGGTGTCGCCTGCATTCCCGCTTAAGGGGTAGACCTGGTGTCCGCCGGCATTCCACAGCAAGGGGTAGACCTGGTGTCCGCCTGCATTCGCGTTAAGGGGTAGACCTGGTGTCGCCTGCATTCGCGTTAAGGGGTAGACCTGGTGTCCGCCCGGCATTCCCGCTTAAGGGGTAGACCTGGTGTCCGCCGGCATTCGCGTTAAGGGGTAGACCTGGTGTCCGCCTGCATTCGCGTTAAGGGGTAGACCTGGTGTCGCCTGCATTCCCGCTTAAGGGGTAGACCTGGTGTCCGCCCGGCATTCGCGTTAAGGGGTAGACCTGGTGTCCGCCTGGCATTCCGGCAAGGGGTAGACCTGGTGTCCGCCGGCATTCCGGCAAGGGGTAGACCTGGTGTCGCCCGGCATTCCCGCTTAAGGGGTAGACCTGGTGTCCGCCTGCATTCCCGGCGATTAAGGGGTAGACCTGGTGTCCGCCTGCATTCGCGTTAAGGGGTAGACCTGGTGTCGCCGGCATTCCCGCTTAAGGGGTAGACCTGGTGTCCGCCTGCATTCGCGTTAAGGGGTAGACCTGGTGTCCGCCCGGCATTCCGGCTTAAGGGGTAGACCTGGTGTCCGCCCGGCATTCGCGATTAAGGGGGTAGACCTGGTGTCGCCTGCATTCCGGCAAGGGGTAGACCTGGTGTCCGCCTGCATTCAGCGATTAAGGGGTAGACCTGGTGTCGCCGGCATTCCCGCTTAAGGGGTAGACCTGGTGTCCGCCGGCATTCCGGCGTTAAGGGGTAGACCTGGTGTCCGCCTGCATTCGCGTTAAGGGGTAGACCTGGTGTCCGCCCGGCATTCCCGCTTAAGGGGGTAGACCTGGTGTCCGCCCGGCATTCCCGCGTTAAGGGGTAGACCTGGTGTCCGCCTGCATTCCGGCAAGGGGTAGACCTGGTGTCCGCCTGCATTCCCGCGTTAAGGGGTAGACCTGGTGTCCGCCCGGCATTCCCGCTTAAGGGGGTAGACCTGGTGTCCGCCCGGCATTCGCGTTAAGGGGTAGACCTGGTGTCCGCCGGCATTCCGGCAAGGGGTAGACCTGGTGTCCGCCCGGCATTCCCGCTTAAGGGGTAGACCTGGTGTCCGCCTGCATTCGCGTTAAGGGGTAGACCTGGTGTCCGCCGGCATTCCCGCTTAAGGGGTAGACCTGGTGTCCGCCTGCATTCCAGCGATTAAGGGGTAGACCTGGTGTCGCCTGCATTCCACAGCGTTAAAGGGGTAGACCTGGTGTCCGCCGGCATTCCGGCTTAAGGGGTAGACCTGGTGTCCGCCGGCATTCGCGTTAAGGGGTAGACCTGGTGTCCGCCTGCATTCCCGCTTAAGGGGTAGACCTGGTGTCCGCCCGGCATTCCCGCTTAAGGGGTAGACCTGGTGTCATACCATTCCGGCAAGGGGTAGACCTGGTGTCCGCCTGCATTCGCGTTAAGGGGTAGACCTGGTGTCCGCCCGGCATTCCCGCTTAAGGGGTAGACCTGGTGTCATGCATTCGCGCGATTAAGGGGTAGACCTGGTGTCGCCGGCATTCCGGCAAGGGGTAGACCTGGTGTCGCCGGCATTCCACAGCTTAAGGGGGTAGACCTGGTGTCCGCCGGCATTCCCGGCGTTAAGGGGTAGACCTGGTGTCCGCCGGCATTCCGACTTAAGGGGTAGACCTGGTGTCCGCCGGCATTCCCGCTTAAGGGGTAGACCTGGTGTCGCCTGCATTCCCGGCAAGGGGTAGACCTGGTGTCGCCGGCATTCCCGGCAGTTAAGGGGTAGACCTGGTGTCCGCCTGCATTCCGGCAAGGGGTAGACCTGGTGTCCGCCGGCATTCGCGTTAAGGGGTAGACCTGGTGTCCGCCGGCATTCCCGCTTAAGGGGTAGACCTGGTGTCCGCCCGGCATTCCCGCTTAAGGGGGTAGACCTGGTGTCGCCTGCATTCGCGTTAAGGGGTAGACCTGGTGTCCGCCGGCATTCCCGCTTAAGGGGTAGACCTGGTGTCCGCCGGCATTCCCGCTTAAGGGGTAGACCTGGTGTCCGCCTGCATTCCCGCTTAAGGGGTAGACCTGGTGTCCGCCCGGCATTCCGGCAAGGGGTAGACCTGGTGTCCGCCGGCATTCCGGCGATTAAGGGGTAGACCTGGTGTCCGCCCGGCATTCCGGCAAGGGGTAGACCTGGTGTCGCCGGCATTCCCGCGTTAAGGGGTAGACCTGGTGTCGCCCTGCATTCCCGCTTAAGGGGTAGACCTGGTGTCCGCCGGCATTCCCGCTTAAAGGGGTAGACCTGGTGTCCGCCTGCATTCCCGCTTAAGGGGTAGACCTGGTGTCCGCCGGCATTCCCGCTTAAGGGGTAGACCTGGTGTCCGCCCGGCATTCCGGCAAAGGGGTAGACCTGGTGTCATGCCGGCATTCGCGTTAAAGGGGTAGACCTGGTGTCCGCCGGCATTCCCGCTTAAGGGGTAGACCTGGTGTCCGCCTGCATTCGCGTTAAGGGGTAGACCTGGTGTCCGCCCGGCATTCCCGGCAAGGGGTAGACCTGGTGTCCGCCCGGCATTCGCGTTAAGGGGTAGACCTGGTGTCCGCCTGCATTCCCGCTTAAGGGGTAGACCTGGTGTCCGCCGGCATTCGCTTGATTAAGGGGTAGACCTGGTGTCCGCCTGCATTCCCGCTTAAGGGGTAGACCTGGTGTCGCCCGGCATTCCCGCTTAAGGGGTAGACCTGGTGTCCGCCTGGCATTCCAGCGATTAAGGGGTAGACCTGGTGTCCGCCTGCATTCCCGCTTAAGGGGTAGACCTGGTGTCCGCCTGCATTCGCGTTAAGGGGTAGACCTGGTGTCCGCCGGCATTCCCGCTTAAGGGGTAGACCTGGTGTCCGCCCGGCATTCGCTGATTAAGGGGTAGACCTGGTGTCGCCTGCATTCCACAGCAAGGGGTAGACCTGGTGTCCGCCGGCATTCCGGCAAGGGGTAGACCTGGTGTCCGCCTGCATTCCGGCAAGGGGTAGACCTGGTGTCGCCTGCATTCGCGTTAAGGGGTAGACCTGGTGTCCGCCGGCATTCCCGCTTAAGGGGTAGACCTGGTGTCCGCCTGCATTCGCGTTAAGGGGTAGACCTGGTGTCGCCCGTCATTCCCGGCTTAAGGGGTAGACCTGGTGTCCGCCCGGCATTCGCTGATTAAGGGGTAGACCTGGTGTCCGCCGGCATTCCGGCAAGGGGTAGACCTGGTGTCCGCCGGCATTCGCGTTAAGGGGTAGACCTGGTGTCGCCGGCATTCCGGCTTAAGGGGTAGACCTGGTGTCCGCCCGGCATTCGCGTTAAGGGGTAGACCTGGTGTCCGCCCGGCATTCCCGCTTAAGGGGTAGACCTGGTGTCCGCCTGCATTCCCGCTTAAGGGGTAGACCTGGTGTCCGCCCGGCATTCGCGTTAAGGGGTAGACCTGGTGTCGCCGGCATTCCCGCTTAAGGGGTAGACCTGGTGTCCGCCCGGCATTCGCGTTAAGGGGTAGACCTGGTGTCCGCCCGGCATTCCCGCTTAAGGGGTAGACCTGGTGTCCGCCCGGCATTCCAGCGTCAGGCGGACGGCGCCAGGTCTACCCAGCGAAGGCAGCGAAAGGCGAGACCGACTAGCGGCAACAGGTCTACCCAGCGGTAGCGAGCGAGACCGGCTGCCGGCACCAGGTCTACCCAGCAGGCAGCGAAAGGCTAAGACCGACTAGCGGTAACAGGTCTACCCAGCGGCCGAGCGATAGGCGAGACCGACTAGCGGCAACAGGTCTACCCAGCGGTAGCGAAAGAGCGAGACCGGCTAGCGGCAACAGGTCTACCCAGCGGCGGTAGCGAAAGGCGAGCCGGCTAGCGGCACCAGGTCTACCCGGGGGGCGGCGAAAGGC